>MJUT01046031.1:233332-259372 GCA_002080005.1 Gigantidas platifrons | reverse complement strand
ATCAGATTTACTTCAAAATTGCAGGGTAGGTAGATCTTGCTGTGCTGATCATTTTTACCCCATATCAGATTTTTGATATTATCAACGGTTTTTGAGTTATTACCCAAAAACCTGCAATTTTACCATATGTTCTATTTTTAGTAACAGCGGCCATGTTTGTTGGCCGAATGGAAAAAAATGAAGAATTTTATAGAGGATCTTACATAGATGCTTCCTGCCAAGTTTGGCTCCATTTGGCCAAGCAGTTTCAGAGGAGAAGATTTTTTAAACATTAGCCAATCAAACAAGAATTGCCCTTGGTGGCCATATTTGTTGGCGGAATGGGACGAAATGAAGAAACTTTATAGAGGACCTTATATAGATGTTTTCTGCCAAGTTTGGTTCCATTTGGCCCAGTTGTTTCAGAGGAGTAGATTAAAATATGAAAAAGTTAACGGACGGACGACAGACGACGGACGACGGACGCCAAGTGATGGCAATACCTCACATGACCCTTTGGGTCAGGTGAGCTAAAAATGAGGGACGGGATGAGTCATTCAGGTTAACAATATTTGACTGAAGCAGCCAGCCACGATACTGGTATTACTAGTATTGTACACAATACTGGTAATACCAGTATCGTACCAGTATCTTCCAGTATCTGCAATACTGGTACAGATACTGGTAAATACTAGTATCCCAGTATCTTCCAGTATCTGCAATACTAGAAGATACTGGTCATTACCAAAATATGAGTATTGCAGATACCGGAAAATTCTGGGAAATACTGGTTATACCAGTATTGTAGATACTGGAAGATTCTGGGAAATACTGGTTATACCAGTATGGCAGATACTGGAAGATTCTGGAAAATACTGGTTATACCAGTATTGCAGATACTGGAAGATACTGGTTATACCAGTATTGCAGATACTAGAAGATTAGTTACGGAATGAATTTGTATATTGTTTTTTTTTGTCCTGTCTGTGCGTCTGTTATGAGAGGACGGACAGTGTATAGGGAGACCGGGAGAAAGGAGACTAGGGGCGGGAGAAAGGAGAAGAGGGGGGGGGGGAGAAAAAAAGGGGAAAAGTGAAGCGAGGTGGGAGAAATGTGAAAAGGGGTGGGAGAAAGGAGAAGTGGGGCGGGAGAATTGATAAGCCATCCCCTCTAATTATGGTACAGCGTTTTTGAAACACCTCTGAACTGCCATAGAAATGTTTTTTCTACCTTTGAACTTTGAAAGAATTTCTTTCATAATTTGGTACATAAGAATATCACAAGCCTCACATGAGGGGATGGCACCAATCGCGGCCCCTATTATTTTTTGGAATAATTGTCCGTTGAATTCAAATGTATATTGTTTTCCAAATCGGATTTAAGGTTGTTCAAAATCATCATAGGCTATTCTGACTGCAGATAATATTCCATTAAATGGACAGTTTGGCTTATGTCAAAGCTGCATAACCAATAATCAGCAGGTGGCTTTATATTTTCAATTTTGTGGATGAAATCAGCCGTATAGAAAGGAAATTCTTAAAATGTTAAATCTAATCTTAATTAATTAATCTATTGAATAAAATAGCATCACAAATAATATTGTTCTTCTTTCCCATATTTTCAGTTAAAAATCCTTATATCTCCAACACAAAATTATGATTTCATTTCAATTTTTTTTTTTAATTGTTAGCTGATGCTTATCACAAAATATTAAATTTTCAAGGTACAGTTAAATGTATTCGTCCTTTTTCTACACATCAAAATCACTAAAATCCAAATATGCCCATTTCCTGTTATGTAACACAAACAGGTGTATGTATTTACCTGTAGATCACATGTGACTAATTACCTGTGAAATCAACAAGACACTACTGACCAGGTATTTCATGGCCCTGTTTATTACCTTGGGGTTAATTAGCAGACCATCAGCATCCAGATTACGCTCAACATTTATCAGCTGTCAGTCGTACTGTAGTGTGCTATATACGAACTTTTGTATTGTGTGCTTTACAATACTAGTATTACCAGTATTGCTGGATGAAGAATACTGGAGCTTCCAGTATCGTCTGTTTTATAATACTAGTATTACCAGTATTGCTGAATGAAGAATACTGGAGCTTCCAGTATCGTGTGTTTTACAATACTAGTATTAACAGTATTGTTGGATGAAGAATACTGGAGCTTCCGGTATTGTGTATAGATCAACGATTCTGGTATTCCAGTATTGTAAATGCACAATACTGGTACATCCAGTATGGTATGTATACGATACCGGTAATACCAGTATTGTAATATTTACAATACTGGTATTACCAGTATTTTAATATTTACAATACTGGTGTAATATTTACAATACTGGTATATCCAGTATTGTAAATATTAAAATACTGGTAATACCAGTATTGTAAATATTACAATACTGGTATTACCGGTATCGCAGCCGGCTGCTTCATATTATCCTTTGACTGCACTGAAACAACTATGGAGGTTTGCGTAGGGACATAAAATGTTGTCTTTTGTAGTGTCTACAATGTAACTACATGTATTACTTTTTGAAATCTACAAAAGAGGTCTTAAGCGTGCAGGGAGCGTGGCATTCTCCAAACATGTTACGCTCTATGGTCCGTATTATAACCTGAAAACACCTCCCCTCTCCAAATTGAAAGGACTCGCCTTATCTGCCACACTGGGACATGCTGAGCAGCTCTGCGGGATTAAGCCCAGGGAACCTTCACCGCGACCAATTTCCTTATAAAATAATATAACATAACAATGAATTCTATATTGAAAAGTCAGATTGTATCTTTCATGAACTGTTCAGTCCGTCTAATAGAAAAATTTGAGTGATGCATATCTGTCAAGTCTCACATTTCAAGGCATCAAATCACGCTCTCAAGCTCACACCCATTATTCTAACACTATTACTAACATAAAAATTGACGAATTAGAAAATTTCAGTAAGCATAATAAAACTGCCTAAACAGAACTGGTTCTTTAAATATGGAAATTTTGATCCGTTAGCGATTTGTTTTAATGTATTTCTGTCAGGAACTGGTTACCTATACCCATAATGATATCAAAGAATCAGATTAGAAGTAACAAGTTAAATGAAGCACGAACATTCAACTGCGGGTAAAGCAGTCATGCAAAAAGCAGCCCAAAAAGCTCAGCGGAGCTGCTGCATATAATACAAAATTTGATTCCAAATGGTGTAGCAAATATCCAGTGAAGGTTTCAAGCCCTCAAACAAACTTTTTATGCGTGGTTTGTTCTTAGGAATTTAGTTGTGCTCATCAGGGTAAAGCTGATATAAAGCGACATATATTGACCAAAACGCATAAAGACAGTTTTGTCACCTACTCTTAACTTTGTTAAACAAAACCATCCATTGACTTTTAAAACTTCAATGGCAGAAGTTCTCATGATCAATTTTATTTTTGAAAACAATTTGCTGATTGCTGCAGCTGACAAATGACATGTGGCCCATTGTTAAGAAATATGTTCCCAGTTTCGCAAATTGCAAAACAGTATGGAACAATGTGCTAAGACTAAAACTTTTTATATGCCAAACAGAGCATTAGCACCAAGTTTCTATGTTGATCATGTATATAAAATAAAAACCAACACATAACACTTTACTTTAGCAACAGATGGGAGTAATGATTCTGATTTAAAGACATTTGACTGTAAAAATATTTCACATCCCAACAAAGTAACCAACAATTACATTTTTAACAACATTTTTCATGTATATATATATGTAAGACTGAGATCGACGTCCGGACTCAAATCGACGTCCAAATCTCAAATTAACGTTCAATATGACGTCACGAATGTATACTCCAAAATACATCACACCCGTTAGGACATGGTTTTGAAACAATAATGGGGAAGGGACAAGACCAGATTCAGAGTACATTGTACATTCTACTTTAGCGGACCCTAACCCTAATCCTAACTTAACCTTAGCCCTAACCCTAAAACTAAACCTAACCTTAACCCCAACCCTAACCCTAACCCTAAACCTAACCCTAACCCTAACCATATTCCTAACCCTAACCCTAACCCTAACCTTAACCCTAACTCTAATCCTAAACCTAACACTAAATAATATTAATGAAAGGGAAAATGCTTTAAAAACACAAAACAAAACAACAACTTTAAGAAACAGATAAAAAAAAAACCATGCAAAACAACTGTCATTACAATGTATTTTTGACGGCAAACTTGATCGTACAAACGGACCTATTGTAGATTAGATACGATAACGTAACCCTCATTCCGCTTGTACTCCATTTAGGGTTACGATTCGATCCCATTCAACGTATGGGAGCAGCGCCCGGAATGATTCACACCGGGCGGTTTTTTGTTCTAATTCCGTTGTAAGTGGTTGGAAACATTAACGGGGGTGAAAGATAAATATATTTAGGTAAACCTTGAGGTGTTAAGTAAACGCTGCATCAATCTATGGTAGACTTATATGGCATCTGAAAATTTGAATGCATGAAATCTTCTTTCTGTCCGACATTTTGTTTACAAGTTGCTATTTCACGTGCACATGCCTCGTTTTGGAGATATCCTTATTTAGATGTCGTTTGTAAACATCGTAGTAAAAGTTTTCCATATTTGGCATTCAGATCCACATATATGGATAGGCTCCGCCCATTACAAGTAACGCAATAGTCTACGTAAGGTGTTATGGCGGACAAGATACAATTTTCGAAAACGAAATCGATCGTGAAGGTAGAAACAGGTATTGTAACACTTATTTCGTATCACCATTACTTAAACATTGTAGGGAATAATAAGTTATGACCAGTTATGCAAAAAGAAAGTTGAAATATTCACGGAACGAAAATTTTAATTTGCTCCCATACGTTGTATGGGATCGAGTCGTAACCCTAAATGGAGCACAAGCGGAATGAGGGTTACGTTATTGTAGATATGCGAGTTTGGAAAGGACGCTGATTTGAGAATATTCTAAAATTGGACCGTGATTTGAGATAATGACGTCAGTGGACGCCGATTTGAGGAGTGGACGTGATTTGAGTCCGGACGTCGATGGGAGTCTATCATATATTAGCTGATCATGAAGACAAGGGGGTCCAAACAGATCATGTCAGATGCGACATGTAGTAGTAGCCATCAAAACATCAGAAAAAATAATAATATGTCAATGAATATGAGATATTCTATATGACACTTGTATTTTAGAATCCTATCTATTATGGCATTTAATTGAAGCCATACTCATTTTTACAAGATTGCTGAACTTGAAGTTACCCAAATGGGACCCCATTGGCTGAGACTTGAACTATAACATTATATTTTTACATATTTGAAACCTTTGAAACCTAAAAATGTATTAAAAATTAGACACTTATTTAAATGCTTTAGTGTTGAAATAAAAAATATCACCTGACAAGATAAGGTTGCTTCAAAAATACGCTTTGAACTTGAGCACAGTAGACTTCTAGCCGGTGCAGACATTTTGCTTATAGTCTATTGACCCATTTGACCTTTCAATAAATAGAACAAATTTTTTTTTTTTTTAAATAACAGAATTTGTATATTAATGAAAAAAAATGTTGTGTCATTTTCTATAACTAAATAAAATTATTCTAATATTTATTTGTATAATAATATTTTTTCATCTCTCGAACCAACGAGATTATCTCATTACCATAATGTCAACTTGATATTCCGTTGAAACTTCTGAAACTAATTTTGTCATTTAAAGTAACAGAAAAGTTGCAAATGTGCAACAAGAGAAACATAGAAAGTTCTATTATTCTTAATTTACACAATTTTAAGGTATGACAACAATGAAAAAACTGAGAATTTCAAATATGAAAGTTGACAAACCGGAAAAGTCGGCCATTTTTGTGTACATGTCTGTTTTCACAGAAATGAACGCACAAAAGACAATTGGATTTATCGTACAAAGATCTCCTAACTAAAGGGTTCTTTACATTTAAATATTTGTCAGAAATTATACTTTATTATTGTTGCATATATATTTTATCATACATATTCGCTAATGTTAGAGGAGTAAGACGACAAAAACAAAAAACCCGACGATATACATTTTTGTAATTGACATTCGTCGACGTTTGCTATTGGTGTTTGACGTTTCAAGCACAATTTTTCAATGGAAATTGAATGTTTGTAGCATGCTTTATTATGATCAATGGAACTGATGATTCAGCATATTGTGTTATTTTAGTTCTCACATTTATTTGTTTGGTAATCACTTTACAGGAAAAAGAACTGTTCCCTATAGCAGGTTATTTATGAATTAGTTTGTTTGCGTATAGTGGTGTAAAATTATTTTAGTAGTGACTATATGAGTAACATGGCAGGTGTCTTATAAAAGGCAGGAACTGTTTACCCTTCGACTTCGTGAACACCTAGGTTCATCACAGGTTTTTAGCAGTGCAGTGTGGGAAACGACCGCTCGCCAAAGGCGAGTGGAAATGTCGGGTGGCGAGTACAATCCACTTTATACTCGCCGGTCTGGCGAGTAGGAACTTGAAAACGCTCGCCACGATAACTGGTTTACAGCTTTAAAATACCATAGCTCCCAAACAGTTAAAATATATGTTAACTGTGTCATTTATCCAACATTTTATTAATCATTGCTCGATAAGAAAACATTCCGTCATGTATCGTATCTATCTTTACCTCCAACGTTGGAGATCATGACACTTTCTCTACAGAAAAATTAAGTATACAATCCCGACCCGCATAATTTTGCCAAGGTCGATTTCACGATTAAATGAAATATTGTTTCATAAAAAAAAGATGTGATGACTTTTAAAATTAATGCAAATACAATAATTTGGTTTTGAAATATTTAAAACGAATTCGTAGCGAAAACAAAAAGTTAAATATGTGTCGGAACCAGATTTGACATACATGTTTTATACCGCGTATCAAAACTTAAAAGTCTGTGCTTCCGTACTTGATGAAGACGAAGACAACGAAATTGAGATATAAGAGATCAATGCAGCTCTTAAGAGAGTGTTGATCCTTTTTGACCAAGTTAATGACTTGTCAAAATCTGCAAAATAAATTGTTGAACATTACTGTATTGTTTATTTGGTGAGTTTAAAAAAAAAATGTCACTCCAAACATGGCGAGCTCTATTTCATTTTGGCGAGTATTTGTTTCAATCCACTCGCCATTTTGGCGAGTGTTTGAAAAAAATGGTTTCCCACACTCATCTTTTTAGTTTTCTGTGTTGTGTTGTGTTGTTTTCTTTGTCCTGTGTCTTGTGTGCCCAATGACAATGGTGCCAGTGTCTCTGGATTGTCCATTTTTGATTGCCCCTTCGTTTTTTTATTTTCATCTGATTTTGGTGGGGTTTTTAGCTCACCCGGCCAAAGGCCAAGTGAGCTTTTGCCATCACTTGGCATCCGTCGTCTGTTAACTTTTCACATTTGAATCTTCTCCTCTGAAACCACTTGGCAGAATGAACTGAAACTTTGTAGGAAGCATCTATAGGAGGTCCTCTCTAAAGATTGCTCATTTCGTCCCGATCCAACAAAAATAGCTGCCATAGGCAATTCTTATGTCTGGTTGGTTGATTTCTAAAGATCATCTCCTCTGAAACCGTTTGACCAAATAAAGCTAAATTTTACAAGAACCATCTATGGAAGGTCTTCTATAAGATTTCCTCATTTCATCCAGATTGTACAAAAAACATGGTCCCCCATGGGCAATTCTAAATTTCTTATGATTACTTTGCATAGTGTTTTCATTTTTTTTTATTATCTTATCTCGAGATAAATGACGAAATAATTTAAAGTAAGGGTTTTTAATTTTTTTTAGAAATGAAATTTCTTCCATGGAATAGAGCAAAAAAATGTGTATAAGCTATAATACCTTGGAGCTATTAATAATAAGGTTAGTTATCATAATTTCCATAGGTTGTTGTGGGACACAATACCTGTGGCAGTCCTGATCACCTGATTATATATCGGTGGTTACAGGTGCCTTTCAAATGCATTGTATAATCTGGTGAAATTAAAATTAAAGGATAACTTATGTATGCCATTGAAATAAATCTAAGCATGATGTATTCATTTTAAATGTATAGCGATAAAATAATCCCAAAGTTATCGATCATAAGAAAATGTTGCTTTGAATATAATAACTAACTTGGAAATTACTTATTGTAGAATATCCATATAACTGGTTAGAACATGACAGTTGTGATGAGAGGGGGTCAAGCTGGAGGTGACTCCCCCCAAGAAAATGTACAGAATGCCCCAGCTACAACTCAGCCCCCTCAGCAACAGCCTCAACAACAAACACCAGCTCCTTCTACAGCATCGCCTCCAACAGAACCAGAAAATGGACAAGGTGATACCACAGTGGAAGTGACTGACGATCAAGAACCAGAATTTCCTGTTCAAGAATTGGCAAAGTTGGATGAAATGATCAATCGTCCACGATGGGTTGTTCCTGTCTTACCCAAAGGAGAACTTGAAATTCTGTTGGAGGCAGCTACTAAACTTTGCAAAGATGGTAAGATGGAAAGCATTTTTATTTCATATTTTGTTGAACATTTTCAAATATTTTGTAACATGAACTGAAAGTATATAGCTATATACTCTAATTTTAGGTAATGACACCAGAAGTGAAGCTTGCCAAAGATTTTTTAGAGAAGGGCTGACAATATCATTTACAAAGATTATGACTGATGAAGCAGTTAGCGGATGGAAATATGAAATCCATGTAAGTAAAGAAACTACCTTTGGAAAGACTATAACCATACTAGAAAGTTTATGCATAATATGTTGACATCAGAATAATAAACAGGGTTCGACATTAACTTTTTGACCAACTTGTCCATTCGGGCAAGTGCCATATTCATTTTACTTGCCCGAAACTGTAAACTACTAGCCCGAATTCTTAAGTGCCATATATGTATGTAGTGCAGAACTATGACCGTTCACAGAGTTGCAGATAAAAAAAAAATTCCTGTCAGACATTGGGTCCTGCAAGTAAGAGAGTTTTGCCAGACCTTATTTTTTTTAGAAATTTTTTAATAGTTCACTTTCAATACAGTATTATCAAAAGGACATCATAAAACCTTGACACAGTTAACGACTACTACGACCAGAATCAGATTAAGGATATTACCAAAGTGACTGAGACCACATTCAATTTAGATAGCCCTGCAACATCAAATAATCAATACTTCAAATTATTAAGATTTTATTATTCCTCTAATGAGTATTTTGATATCAAGTAGTCATTTGTTTGTTCATTTTGTCCTTCCATTTTTGATTAAAGGACCGCCCGGTTGCCTCTCCTTCTCATATGCCGACCTTTTGGCTTTTATATTCTCTGTAGATAAATCGATAGGTAGTGGGTGCTTTTTTCCAGATTTAGACCCCTCCGTGTAAACTTAATTGGCCATAGCGGAAATGATCATATTACAATATACAATGATTACCGATAGGATGCGAAATAAAATCCGGAATGAGAACTGGTTCCCGAAATTTAGCACCTAAGCAGAAAGAAACAGAAATTTTTACCGATTTGTTTATGACTTTTGACTTTATTAACGATAATCAAAGATCCTTCATCTTAGGTGTCTAAGCAGGACAGACAGAAATTTAATTTTTGACAGCCCCAAGCAGTAAAAATGTTTGCCGGTCATTAGGTCTGACACAAAGACGTCATTTGCCGGACCCTCTTAAAATTCTGCCCCCTAGGTCCGACAGGGCCGATGATTAGCTGCATCGCTGCGTTCATAGAGTAGAATAACCCCTAGTATTAATTATTTACACCTTATGATGTGGGCATAGTGTTGGTGCATCATTTGGCTATTTTTGTTAGAAAATTTAAGTATAAATGGTCCTTAGGCCAAATAAAATTGATTATCATCCTTCCCTCCGGCTATATCTACCTGCTGGCTCCATAAACAAAACTCGTATCAAAGTCCGCGTGAGCTGAGCAGGACTTATCAACAGTCAGCAGGAGTTATCACCAAATTCTCCTAACATTTAAACGATAATTCCTGTGAAGATGGCAAAAATAAATAAAATTCATCTACACCATTAGCTAGTTAACATTATTTTTTAAAACATATATCAAATTAAGAACTGTCGCGTTAGAAATATCAACAAACATCGTCCTACAAAAATGTACTTTACACAATTCTTGATAACCTCTCCTCAGATGTCATAATTTTTTACGTCATAAAGGAGGTTGTGACCGTCATGTTTTCTAAACCAGAACGGCATTGGTAAGCAAAACATTTAATGAAAATGGGTGACTTTGATGTTTGTAATGAAAAAAAAAAATGAATATCCCCATTAAAGGGAAAATCCAACAATCTTAACATTTATATAAATCTGTAAAAATGAATGGTATATTTTGCAAACTACTTATGAACTACGGTTTTGGGGAAGCGTATTTTGAATATTTTGAATCATGTAATTTTTCCCGCGAAAAATACAAATATAGATGTATCCGTGTTTATGGTTGATTTAAGGATGATAAACATGTCATCTGAATGTGAATATAATTGATACTGAAAAATATCAGCCTGCTCGACAGAATATGAAGTTTGTGACTCGTTCGCTTCGCTCACTTGCCAACAAACTTCATATTCTGGCTCGACAGGCTGATATTTTCGGTATCAATCAATTCACATCCAGATAACATATACTTGTTGGTTTCCCCTAACATAGGGAAATTTTGAAGGGCCGGCAGGCAGGGTTTTTTTTGTTGTTTTTTTTTTTTTAACTCAAGAGATATTGCAAATCAGGGTTTTGCTATCTTTCCCATGAAGGTCTGAAAATATATCATGAAGGTTAAACATTTTGCATCACTCTAGTTTCGTTTGATAAAAGCAAACATTACTGTAAATGAACAGCCAGAATGGTTCCACTGGGCACACAGCCGGTGGCCATTTCATACACACTGTACGTCACGTACACGTTTTAGATCATGGTCATTTTACCGATATCTCAAGCACTTGGGGATCAAGATCAATGACCTTGACAGGTGGAAAAAACATTGAAAAAGCATGGCTGCACTTCATCTCGGCGAATTTTGAAAATGACTGTAATTGTTTACGATAACAAAAATCTCCATATCACTGAGTTACAAGACACACGGCCGGTGTTTATTTTATTTATCAGTAATAGAATATAATGACCAGAACATATCACAGAATCCTTTACACTTGCCCGATCGGACTAGTTGGATGCCGTTTTCACTTGCCCGAAGACGCATTTCACTTTCCCCGGGCAATCGGACAACCGTTAATGTCGAACCCTGATAAAGTATCTTGTAATTATTAAAGTGTTGTTGTCAAATGAAAATGATTTAGCATAACTTAATTGCCATGCCTACCTATGTATCCACTTAAATGACACACAACTACCAGGTGTTGGTTCACAGTTTTTATCATACTAGAAAGTAGTATTTGTTTTGTTTTTTTCAGAGATACATTTTGAAAAATGCAGAAAAACTGATAGAATTATGTGTATCTAAGTTGACAGAAGATTGGTATCCTCTTCTGGAACTATTGTCAATGGTGCTTAACCCACACTGCAAGTAAGTTAACATGAATATATATATGCATTGGATATCTAAATATTATAGTAGTTATTGGGTGTACTTGTACTACAAATAGTCAATTTTCTATTGGATAACCTGACCATATTTAAAAGGGACCCAGGTGGCTCAATGAGTTAGGTCGTTGGATCTAACAGCTCATACAAGCCTATCACCAATACGACATGGGTTCGCGCCCAGCTTTGTAAATTACATAAAAATGGTGCACTCGACTCGCAGCCGCAAGTGATAAAGTTTACCAGTTGCTTGCCCAGGGTCGGTGGTTCTCTCCGGGTACTCCGGCTTCCTCCACCACTAAAATGGTCGCCATGATGTAGTTGAAATACTGCTGAAAGTGGCATTAAAACACCAAAAATCAAATCAAATCAACCATATTTAAGAATGTGTCTCAATGGAATAAGTCTTATTAAATTAATTGTATCACATGTTGGGGTAACTCCACATGAATTTATTTCGAAAAGGGGATCATCATTTTCTTAGGACTCCTGTTTACCTTGAGAAAGCATTTACAAAGAAAGCATTGGGTATTCTTGTGTAATATTAATAAATATAAATAAATGCTGCATATGTCAAATAATATCCTTGTTAAAGACTATACTCCCTCGATATAACTGAAATATTGTTGAGAGTGGCATTCAACACCAAAGCCCCTAACACTGTTAAAGACTCAGACTTCTGTGCCATTTTGTTGGGACTTATTTCAGTAAAAAAAAAATTATCTTAAAAAAAAGATTTTGTGATTTATTGGTATTGATTTGGTTGAACACTATACATTTAAAATACCATGAGTTTTGTTAAGTAGGACACAATGTTCTGTTGGTACAGATGACTTGTTTTTATATCCCCGCTCCACCGGAAGGGGGTTATACTGTTTTACCTCTGTCCGTCCTAAGATATTTTTCGTCGCATTTTTCACAGCAACTATTGATGGCAGAAATCTGATATTTGGTCACAAGCTTCATATAGGTATGCCATATTCAGGGATTCAGCCAGGATTTTGAGACCATTAGTCACTTTTGCAGAGTAGAATTTGTTTTTCTAAATATGAATAGACAAGAATATAATGAGCTTAATCTTATAATAATTTTATTTTGATCTAATACCACACAAGTTGTAATACCCCCCACCCCTTTTTTTTTTTTAAATATTACTGTGCTTTGGTCTAATAAGTACCACACACATTGTAATAACCCCCTCCCCCACCCTTTTTGAAATGTTACTGTGCTTTGGTCAAATACCACAATTTTAATAACTCACATTTGTGGTCTTCAGCAGAAAAAAATATGCCTCTGCCAATTTGCCCAATGGTCCAACTAGTAATAAAATATATAGAACAAACGTCAAAAACTGGACTGGAGAAATCAAATTGCAACAATTGGAATAAAAATACTGTAGTTATTTTTTTTTCATTGCAGACACGTGTCTGTTTGTAAATAGTTCTATAAATAGAACGCAATTGTTAATACCCGGATGCAGATTGATAAAAATCTTATGGGTTCTCGTGCAGTGGATTTCAATGAATTGAATGACCAACCGTTGCATATAAATGAACATATTAAATATGAGAACTAAGATTTCATGTCACAGAAATGGGAATAAATACATCAAAAGTTTGTTTGTTTAAAAGTAGCTTTGGTGGATGCGTACTCCTATTGCATTTTTGATGGTGCCATTTTTATTGTAAAGTTTCTTTAACCAAAATTTATAACTTTTCAAGAGAATAACTTTCAAAATACTTAATGGATACGATAGATTTCAATAAACATGATATTGACATTTTCATAAATGAAACGTGGCAACAATAGTTCGTTATTCCGAACATTTTTTTTTTTCGTTCCGGACATTGTGACGAATCGTGCAATGAATGACGATTACAAAAATATGTCCACTTTCAATACATACTATAAACTATAACTATAAAAAAAATCATTATCGTTGATTGAATTCTTTGTCGGGATCATTATCTTTAACCAGGTAAATCAAGCCAGGTGAGATCGAAGATTACGCAATCAAAACAAAAATTCTATAATCCTTTGATTGGCATGTCATAAAATTGTCATTGTAGTGACTAATTAGTTTTAATCAGCAAATGAAGAAGAAAAATGGATTTTTACAAACATTTTTCTATGATTTTTTGAAAATTGGGTACGGGAAATACTCGTCACTTTCGAAAATCAATCGTCAGTGACGAAAGTGACGAGCGCTAGCTGAATCATTGCATATTGTGGGAAGCGTTTTTGGACCCGTCAGATTCCTACTTCCTGTTTGCCGACTTAGTTGGTTTTTATACACATTGAACATATATGCGGGAATATCATAAGTGAGCATTAGCTCACAGTTAATTTTTATACGCCTGTCTCAAGATTGGGTTTTGTGATTGGGTATGGTGGGTGGACAGGCGTCCACACAGGTTTCCGCACAATAACTTTAGTTCTGTATATCGGATCTTTACCAAACTTGGCCACATGATTCCCCTGTGGAAGGGGAAGAACCTTATATATTTTGGGGTCATTAGGTCAAAGGTCACTTACTATAAATAGAATTTTTGACAACAGGGTCGTTTCCACATAACTTTAGTTCTGTATATTGGATCTTTACCAAACTTTACCACATGATTGCCCTGTGGAAGGGGAAGAACCCTATTTATTTTGGGGTCATTAGCTCAAAGGTCAAGGTCACTGTTTTTATAAATAGAATTTCTGAAAACAGGATTGTTTCCGCACAATAACTTTAGCTCTGTATATTGGATCGTGACCAAACTTGGCCACATGATTCCCCTGTGGAAGGGGAAAAACCCTATTTATATAGACGGGCATATTTTGTGATGCACACATTTCTTGTTTCTTTTAATATTATTTCAATAAAATTTCATGACAAAAGTAATATTAAATTGTAATTTATTCAGATTTCATACCTACAATGGAACAAGGCAGTCAGAATCTGTACCAGCAGGTGCTACAGTACCTGATGATGCTTTGTATGCTAGGCCACCAGATCCAAGGACGCCAAGGGTAAGATTTGTGTATTGTGAGACGCTATGGCTAATTTTCCAACATTTACATGTATATAAATTCCCTACAATTGAAATAATATTTAGGTGATAATAAATGTATGAATTTCCTTTTAATGATGTTCATATAAAAATAAAAGAGATTATGAATTTGTGATAAATGTTCTGCATTTCATATGAAACATGGTAAATATTTGTTGTTTTTTTGGTAATTAAAGTTTGTATATTGAATGTTTAGATGTCAGTTGACTGTGGATCTTATTTATCAAGGTGCTTAGTTATTGTAAAATAAGACACCGTATTTTATAAATGCAAATATATCTTCACATACATATTGTATTTTACATTTGAAAAAGAGTTGTTCCTTAATTTACATTTGGACTTTTTCAGACTTGAAAAATGAACATTTTAATTTTCATGTGAACAGGAAATAATTTTGTTAATATTACATTGAAAACAATAAGATCAGATATATTGCAAAGCGATATAGCCGAAGTATTGTTGAAAGTGGCATTAAACACCCATAACCCTAACCAGGGTTTCCTCTGGGTTGAATTTTTTTTGAGCCAACATTGAGCCAAAGACTAAATTTTTGAGCCACTTTAAAATGTTTTGAGCCATAAATACTTCAAAAATTTTTGGCACTAAAAACGCACATAAATATTAATCATTTGTTTATTTTCTTACTTCATACATGTTAAAACAATATAAGGGTACATGTACTTTTTGAAATACAATAGCACAATAATGTTTCAGTTACTATTACAACCATAAAAGACAAGTAGATAAAAAATACGATATAACACTCTGTTGTTTAAGTTACTATCATAACCATAAAAGGCAAGAAAGTAAAATACAGACTGTAAAAACTGTTCTATTTTTTTNAAACTGAGCAAATTCTCCTCTGCTTTCGTAATGACCATCTCCTAAAAGCTTCTATAAAATTAAATGTATTTGCCAATGGCCCCTCCAATGAAATAATCATTAAATTGTTTAAATTACAAGTGCATCTTCAGTTTGCACTGCCTGGTTGCCATGGCTCCATAATTCGGACAGTTTCATTACTTTTCCCGGAGTATTACTTTCAAAAACTAATTTTCTTTTCCGTCCCATTTTAAAAACGTAAAATGGAGTTAAAAATTTCGATGCGTTTAAAACGATAGTGCTAAAATAAATGACAAGTTTCTTAAAATTATATGAAAACAATTCATGAACTGACAGAGAGAAGTCATTCACCCGAGACCATTAATTAACACCTTTGTTTGACTTACCTATTATGTATTTTACAAGTTAATTATCCTATCAACAGATAAACATTATGAACAGCTGATTATCGATTTTCTGTCACTTAATCAGTTCATGGGTAACATTCGAAGCTTTCCGAATAGCGTTATGTTCCGAAGTAATGAACTAGAAAATGACTGCCACAACAGACGATGAACATTCGAAATCTTTTGCGCCACATTTTTGAGCCAAAGTAAATATTTTATCGCCAAAATCATAGATTTTTCGCCAAATGCGCAAATGGCGCACGCCAGCGGAAACCCTGACCCTAACCCTAAATTACAAATTTGTGTCATTTTTAATGTGGATTGGCAATCCAAGATGGCCACCATTGTAGGACTTTGTATTTAACAAAGGACCCTACATGAACATAAATGATTGATCCAGGAGTTCGTTTTGGACAAGAACCTCTGGGTATATACATGTAGATATAAGCCTTTTCTTAATACAAGAATGGTCATTCGATGGTCATTTACAAAGTTTGCATTTTATATATGAGGAAGAAGCTCTAGTTCACATTTATCCAATAATTTGCCAGTTTATAAGAATGGTAATGAGGTGAGTGATAGAGGCTCTTTATGAGCTTCTGGTTTTTGGTTTCCATTTTCTGAAATATTTTATTGATGATGGAATAAAATTATTTCTTTTATCATTTGATTAGGGTTGGTTAGTTGATTTGGTAAACAGATTTGGAGAACTGGAAGGATTTCAGATATTATTAACGAGATTTAAAGATGGTCCACCGTTGTCTGTACCACTGATAGCTGCTCTCATCAAGTAGGTTAACATTTGCATATAAAAGAAAATTAGCATACATGCATATCTATTTATTGAAATTATTTAACATGAAATCATTATGAGCAAGTTTTACGTCAACTTTTTTAATCTGAAAGAATGTCAATTTTGAGGTTTGAACAAATTGTTTGAAATTGTGTAGGAATATTGTAAAGTATTATATCAAGTATTCTAAATTCCGAAGACTATCTTTTCTTCAGGTTAAAATAATTAAGTAAAAGAAGCTTACTTTGTTTGTCTATAGTTGCTGTCATAATCACATGTATTATTTTGATAACCAATTTAACTATGCTCAAGAAGTGTTAGAAACAATTATTAGATAAAGGTGATTTTATTTATATTATTGTCATGTCCATTGCAGACCGTTTGGACAATGTAATGAAGTATTAACACCTCACACAGTAGAGAAGTACCTGATGCCTATTGTGGTAAGTAATATACTTGTTAGTGAGGTATTTCATGTTTGGTTTGGTTAATTTCACATTCTTCCTTTGTACCCGCTACAAAAGACTAAATGTGTTCTTTCATCCCTACCCAACTCTCCATTCTATTTCAGTGGCAGTCAAAGTTGTTGACTCATCCCTTCCCTCATTTCTGTATTGTTTTTATATGTTATTGAACTTAATTTACATGGTTCCCAAGCATACTGGAAAACGGGAAATACCCTGGAATTTCGTTATACACATTCCCGGTCAGGAAATGTCCTTGAAAATTAAAAAGATGGTCAAAATCCGAGATTTACCCTGGAAATCTTTATTGAAAGCGTAATTTTTTAACCACCGGAAGTTTTGATGCAATTTGTCAATTTCAAGTTACTTCCCTTGGTCCGATAATCAATTCGTCCCTTGCTTTATTTGTCCCAATAATAATAAAAGCGTCTACAATAGGCCAAAAAAAGGGACGAATTGATAACTTGAATCTGAATCTGCAATGTGTTTGTAGAAGTAGTGCAGGTCAATGTTACATGAATTAGTTCCGATGATGGCGATCAATATTCAATCACACGTGAAGAAATCCATGATAATAACAAAATACTTGTTCAAGCGGCAAATAAAGAAAACTTATCCTTGAAAACTGAAAAAAAGCCTGGAATTTCATATCTGGAAAAGAGTGGGAACCCTGAATTTAGCTGAAATACTGCTCGCTTGACATTAAGCATAATAAGTAAATCCTTTCATTAGACATCATTTTGATTTATTGTTCATGTATGTTATCAGAGAAACTCATATGATTGACTTTATTGATGTATAAATCCGATTTGGTGTAGATGTGACAAATTGTGCACACATGAAATTCCTTGGAATAAACGAGCAGTTTGATGTTCCTGTAACACATGTATCAATCTGCAGTGTGTCATATACTAGTCCTTGGAATATATATTGAAGGTAGAATTGTACAAAATCTTAAAAAAAAAAAAAAACAACTGCTCAACTGATTTTGTAAGTGGTTAATTAAGTGTACCGTAATTAGGGTTGCATAATGTGCATTGGTGCATAATGCGCACCCGACCTCATGGACTTGAAAATCTCCAGAAAAAAACTAGTTCGTATCTATAATGTGCATGGACTTTAAAAAAAAATCGTCGTCGGAAATGTAAGAATTAAATATCAATCGTATATATTTTTCAGTCCTTTGAAAATGTTTCATTTGCTGGTAGAATTTAAGAACCATTTATCTCTTTTCATCTTCAATAAAGTTGCAAAATATGAAATGTTTTGGGTTTTATTGGCGTTTTCATATGATGTTTTTATTATCCGGATGTTGTGTAATGGATTCTAAATCTAGTACAGCATCGGTAAATATAAGTTTAAATTCCGGATCTGAACGTATATTAACACAGTTGATAGTTGAAGATGACAGAAAATAATGATATAGAATAAAGAAAGGCAAACAATTGTCACTTATTATGACATTGTTTAAACATTGCTAAGCTTGTGAGGAGTTGTAGAAAATATGGTTGTTACATACATTAAAGAGCACCGACAATCTGTTATTTTTTTTTATTTTTAAAATTGACCAAATAATTAATGATCATGACTGAACTACAAACAATGCCTTTTATTTAGTGATGAAATAGCATCCAAGCCATGCAATCATAACAGATTGTTGTAATTTTTTTGTTAATCGGATTTAACTTCACCTGGGAGCAATCAAGCTAATTAGACTTGACATAATTGACAAATACATTTTATTGTTTCCTTTCTTTTTATTTCAATCACTATAATCTTGTGTAAACACAGTTTGGCAGTCTAATTATACACTAAGTAATTGTGACATCTTTGATCTTCACAGTACATTGAAATTATTGATTATTTTACACATGGCTAGACAGACGTTTATATTTAGCCCAGTTTATTTTCGTATCTATCAAAAATAAATATTTATATTTTATTTACAAGTACAAAACAAAACTGCACTAGACAGTTTTAATTCTTCAATAATTAAAACATAGTAGATGCACTTAATCATTTTGTGGAATAGTGTCCAAACAATTTAAGAAATATTTAACTTTGCATGTTGACAATTGTAAATAAAAAAACACGGCGGACATGTGATTTCCCGGTCTGGGAGAGAGTGAAACACATTGTTCTTGTTTATAATGCGCACCCCTCCTACAAAATAAAGAATCTGGGCAAAATCCTGCACATTATGCACCAGTAATTATGGTATAGTTTTTTTGGGGGGAAATATTTTTATCCAGGTGATAAATACAGGTTCAGGTGGGCCATTAGTTTATATTCTATGTTTTCTTTCTTGTAGGAAATTGTACCCAAATTTCTGGACTCACTGACAGATGAAGAACTGAAAAAGGAATCCAAAACAGAAGCCAAGAATGATGCACTGTCTTCTATTATTAAAGCTCTGAAACAATTGGTATCTAGGTTACCAGAACAAGAAGAAACAATTAAGAATTTAGAAATATTTAGATTGAAAATGATCCTTAGGTGAGATATTGTGAAATTTAAGCTCAGTTCATACAGGTCTCTCACTACTTTCAAATATGAGGGGGGAAAAAAGTGAGAGATATCAGAGAAAAGTGAGGAGGCTTATGGGAGAAGTTAATTGCGTTTAATCGAAACCTTTTTTGTGACTCCATCAGAGATCCTTGTAGGATTAAATTTTGATATGTACCAACCAAAAAGTCATCAGTACCACTAGTGAAGTTTTTGTTATTTTTGATACAAAATTGTAAGTCCAAGCAATAGTGACGAGTCCTGGACTCATCTAGACAAGTTGTAAGTATCTTGGAGTGTTTTGAGTTATCCTGTACACAACTCTTGTCTAGTACAAAATGGACATATTCATTTTATATAAAAAAAATAGTATCTTGTTCTTGCCATGACATAACTGATAAATGGCTTACGTAGCATTAATCAAGATTCACTCACTTTGTTAATATTTCTTTCAGATTGTTACAAATTTCATCATTTAATGGGAAAATGAATGCTTTGAATGAAGTGAACAAAGTTATTTCTATGATATCTAATGTGTCAAGTCGACACTCATCCATGGACGAAGATGAATGGCTGACAGCTGAAAAAATGGCTGTAAGTATTGTAATCTTGTCTATGAAATGAAAAATAGAACAGTTTCAACCTATAATCTGAAAAATATAGTCATTGTATATCAAAGAAATTGATTAACGTAAAACATATTTACTTCTGTTCATATCACTTTAATATTTAGGTTGGGTTATATGCTTCATGGGTGTTTGACCCCTCTTTCAGCAAGATCTGTGGCTGTCAGTTCTATTGGTGTCAGAAGTTGGTGACTAACTTTACCGTGTAAAGTTGTATCAAGCACACCTCACCTCAGATAGAAATCAAAATCATGAGGGGAATATGACACTGATTACATGGGTAGATGTAAAACCAGCTACCATCTGATCTTGGCTATGACAGCCCCTCTCAATGTTATGTTGAAAACATAATTGTTTATACATCTATTTAACTAACAAAATAAATTTCAGGATTGGATTCAGAACAATCAAGTGTTGACAATAGTGTTAAGAGACAGCTTACATCAACCACAGTATGTGGAGAAACTAGAGAAAATTCTTAGATTTATGATTAAAGAAAAGGCATTAACAGCAGAAGATCTAGACAAACTGTGGGAAGCTCAGGTGATTAGAATATGAGAGTCAGGTTTTAAAAAGATGACAATGAATTAGCATAATTAATAATTGAGCGGTTGGGCAAACTGTTATGAGATGATAAGTCTGGGGGAAAATATTAGACAGGGCATGAAGATTACCATTTCCCGTTTCCCGGGGAAAGTAAAAAAAACACACGGGAAAGTAACATGCTGATCGATATTTCCCGCTGGAAACGTGTTAAGTCCGTTGTTGCTCATTGTTGTAATTTGCGGTTATCAGATATATCAGTTTCATTTCTGAAACTGGTTTGTGATTTATTTAATCCTGAATTCCGTATGTAAAGGTATAAAACTGTATGTACACAAGGTACCAGATATCGATGTTGAACTTTCAGATATTTTGAAATAAAAACTAAATTATAAATTGAATGATATGAGTAGGCACTGCCTATAGAGAGTCAGTGAATATAATAGATCTTAATAAAGGAAAAAGGAACCGTTCGTTTCAAGTGAAATAGTCTGCCGAATTTCTGTGTACGAAAATGAAAAGATGTTTTGTACCCTCTGTGTAAAATTCCCCAACTTTACAACTAGAAGCATTAAAAAAAGATCTATCAAAAATAATAATCACAAACCAGCAAAAATGTAGTTTTAATTAGATTCAAATCTCAAATTGATTATAAACACACATAAAACAAAGTAAGAAAAATCATTTTATTTTCAAACAACAAAACCCTTTCAGTTATGCTCAGAATGCAGGATTTTGCATTAAATATTTCAAAATTTTCATGTGGGGGCATGTCCCCAAATCCTCCTAGATAAATTTGGCCGGCTTCGTGGGCCTCAACGGGAAAGTAGAAATTTGGAAGGGAAAGTACATTTTTTATTTCACTTTCCCTTGGGTAAGTGACTTAAAAATAATTCTTCATGCCCTGTTAGACAACTGAATCAGCTTCACTTCTAATAGTTGTTATTAAAGAATATAATTCAAAGGTTAGGAATCACAGTTAAATGGCCAATGAAAGGTCAAAGCAATGAAATTGACCTTTGGATGCACATTTCTAATGACCTTTATGTAAATGTTATTTTTTTAAGCATGTCATTCAATTCATTAATCTTTATCCTAATTTGAAACTAAATAAAATTGATAAATTGCTCCAACTTGCTGTTTCAAATTGAGATTTTTTTTCTTTCAGTCTGGAAAACATGATGCCATTGTTAAGAATGTTCATGATTTATTGGCCAAACTAGCTTGGGATTTCTCTCCAGAACAACTTGATCATCTCTTTGAATGTTTTCAGGTATGTTATTTACTACACACATGTTGTATGATTTTGTTTATAATGTAAAACTTGGTTAATCCCATTCCTTACATATTTGTCACTGATTGTTGAGAAATATGTAAGTAATAAGTTAAAAGGAAATAATTTGGATGTTTAAATGAAATAAGACAAAACATGACACTTTCTTTTATATTTGTCTGAAAACAGTTTGATATTTTTTTCTTAAGCAAACATGATTGGCTATGGGGTTTGTTTCTTGAAAAAATACTAGCATTGAAAAAAGTCATACTTTTATAAAAGTTACAATTTTTTGTATTATTGCTGTTATTTGAAAGTTTAAAACATTTCTTAATTTTGATGCCTGGATATTTAGACATATTTTTTCAGAAACATTAGGATGGCCCTTAGTATGACAAATCATGATATTTTAAGCATTTTTTTTTTTACTTTTATTTAATGTTTATGAATTTTACACTTCACATAATTTCAGGGAAGTTGGACACATGCCTCAAAGAAACAGAGGGAGAAATTATTGGAGTTGATCAGAAGATTGGCTGAAGATGATAAAGAAGGTGTTATGGCTCACAAAGTACTAGGTTTACTATGGAACCTGGCACATAGTGAAGATGTTCCTACTGATATCATGGACCAGGCTTTAACTGCACATATAAAAATACTAGATTATAGTTGTTCACAGGTTAGTTTTATATATTTTCTGTGTTTGTGTAAATTTTTGAAAGAATAGAAATTGAATCAAATTCGGTGAGGTGTTATAAATTGATTATAGTAAATTCATTAAATAATTACACTTTTAAAATTGAATAAGCATATCAAATAATGTCTGCATAAACATTCCTATTTTCTTCAGCAGCTGTTGCCCTTTGATATTTCCTTCAAAAGTAGCTCACCTCTAATATACATATATTGAATTTCAATTGAGACTTATGTGCACAATTTTATAGATTGATTTATTTTAGCAATTCTTCATCATATTTTCTTTTCGGTAAGGAAATTTTTCTTGAATATATAAGTAAATTATGAATGTTAAATTACAGGATCGAGATCAACAGAAAATGACGTGGATTGGTAAATTTGTAGATGAACTGAAAAATGACAAATGGGTACTTCCAGCTCTGAAACAAATTAGAGAAATTTGTCAACTGTTTCCTGAGGTACTTATATCTAAAAAATCAAAATTAAAATATGCATCGCCAAACTTCTGTCACAATTGACAAACATTTTAGAAACGGTTTAAATCAGTTTCTGTTATTCATGAATTTATTATTTTTTATTGTCAAGCTTTAGTGAAGAGGTTGTCATATTAATTGCCTTTGCTTTATTTAGAAAATTGATAGAAAAGAAAGAGTTTACAAAAATGATAGTTTCTGGGTATTAATTAGTTAAAAATGAATATATTTCTGTGTACATATCAATTCTTTACAATACTGATTTTCAAGATGAAGAGAATAGATAGTAGATATTTCAATGAAGATAGATCATAATTTATCGATAAAATATTTAATAATCTAAATAACTTTTATCGGCATTATCTAGATGTGAAATTTAATCAACAAGTGACACCCAGTTTAGGAATAAAGTTTTAAAATGACAATAGTTGCCTTATGATTTAGCTGGAGATTAATATATATATATATATATATTTCTATGATCAAACATAATTTAATGAACAAAATCATAAATAACAAATTCCATTTGCTAGCTTATTTCTGAACATGATCATTTTTCATTTTTTGGTATTCATTATTTTGCACCCCTTACACTCTATTTATGTATACTAAGATCAAATGTAATTTGTGAGCTACAATATTTTGAATTTTAGGCCCTTTAAAAATCTTCTCATGCACCCTTAGCACTCACTATACATGTGTACTAAAATATAATGTAACTTGTTTTGAATTTCAGGCTCCTCAGAACTTTCCTCATGCACCTCTAGAACTCCACATGTATATTAAAATATAATGTAACTTGTTTTGTATTTCAGGCTCCTCAGAACTTTCCTCACTTACCTCTAGAAGTCCACATGTATATTAAAATATAACGTAACTTGTTTTGAATTTCAGGCTCCTCAGAACTTTCCTCATGCACCACCCAGAACTCCACACGTCTACTATAGAAACAATGTCATTAATCAGCTACAATCAACTCATTCTATTGTTATGTTGGTCGCCAAGAATTTATCAGAATACATGGAGAAGTCTCGAGTTTTTGCCAAAGGTAATATATTTCCTCAACTCAATTTATTAATGTGTCTGTGTAAAATTATAGTAATTTAAATATATGGAATATTATTGTTTATTGGTTTTATATCAATATCAGCTGTTTGTATTTTGTTTACAGAACACCCAGAATTAGACCCAGCCACTATATTACCTGATGGTAGATTTAACCATGTTGTTCAGATACAGGAGAGATTGAAGTTTATGAGGTAATAAAATATTAAAGGTCAAAAATTGTGATACTATCAACAATTCTATATTCTTACTGAGGTACAGGAAGATTTGGTTAATTACTCTGTCTGATATTTGATCATTGTTGGGGTCACCATTTTGATTTTTGACTGTCATACAAAATTTAACTGCTGTTAAAGCATGCTATAAATTTTTTCTATAAGTTATATATTTTATGAATACAATGTAGTTATACAGTCAAACATGTATTAAGAGGCCACCTTTGGGACAAAGGAAACGTTGTCCTTGAAGACAGGGGACCTCTTAAAAGAGGTTAAATTTGTGTGAAATTATCTATGACGAGATGAAAAACGTGACTGCATACATGTTTACCACTATGATTTCAGCATAGTTTCTACCACTTTTGACCCCTAAATTACGCTCTACGCCAACAAGTTGCATAACTGAAGAAAAAAAAATCTCCAGAAAGTACTCTTGTTTCTTATGGTAGATATCCGAAAGCAACACTGAATCTTTGTCGTTTGAGCGGTTTAAAATTATTGTATATCCATTGCTCCTTACAAACACTTTGATGATCTAGTAACATGTGTCTGAAAATTAATGGCGGCATGCCAAATGCAAGCAGGGGACTGAGCTTGAAGTCACTGCCATTGATAAGAGAAAGATATTTGAAATTTGTCGATGAGGTTGAGAGTAAAGGGAAAAAATCAGATTTATTGTAAATTGAGGTTTGCATACCTGTTTACCACTATGATTTCAGCGTAGTTTCTACCACTTTTGACCCCTAAATTACGCTCTACGCCTCATAAGTTATTTCTACGCCAACAAGTTGCAAAACTGAAGAGAAAAAAATCGCCAGAAAGTACTCTTGTTTCTTATGGTAGATATCCGAACGCAACACTGAATCTTTGTCGTTTGAGCGGTTTAAAATTATTTTATACCCATGCTCCTTACAAACATTTTGATGATCTATTATCATGTGTCTGAAAATTAATGGCGGCATGCCAAACGCAAGCAGGGGACTGAGCTTGAAGTCACTGCCATTGATAAGAGAAAGATGTAAACATGAATATACAGAAATTTGGAATTGTCTCAAACCCTCAACAAAGGGGGATACATTTTTACCGTGTTCTACTTGTGGCAGACTGACTTTTCATGTCTGGTTAACGAAGTGATAACCGCCATATTTGAAATTTGTCGATGAAGTTGAGAGTAAAGGGAAAAAATCAGATTTATCGTAAATTGAGGTTTGCAAATATATAGAGATTGTATAATCTTATTTAGCAATGAATTATCTTTACATTTAATAATATGTACGATTATTGATCTATTAAGCTGTTTTCAGATATTTTATGTGATAGCCCCCTACTACTGATAAATTTCAAATAGTCATCTCTAAAAACCCAATATTGATTATTTGGAATTTTTTTGCATCATAGTATACAATTAATATTTTTATTTAATGAGAACTGTACATATATTTATATTATTTCTAAAGTCATTACACTATACATAAATTTGTTCAGAATAATGATTATAAAAGGAATTAATAGATGTGGTGTTT
>MJUT01046031.1:212589-233217 GCA_002080005.1 Gigantidas platifrons | reverse complement strand
ATTTAAATTATTGATGCATTAACATAATTTTATGTTAAAACGGGTTGCATAAACATGTTGCACTGTTGACAAATTTTTAGGCTAGCCAATAAATCCTTACACTTAGACAATACACACAGGTATAAACAAACTATCATGTTCAACAAGAAGCTGTATGATGTACATTGCAGGAAACGATACCTAATTTTTCAAACTTTTCTTAGTGAGGGGGTGCTCCAAACACCCTAGAGTATTAGACAAAAACTACTCTCGGTCAAGGAAGAAAACTACTCCTATAGGTCAACTGGGGTAAACAGGTCTGGGTTTGGAAATATATAGAGATTGTATAATCTTATTTAGCAATGAATTATCTTTACATTTAATAATATGTACGATTATTGATCTATTAAGCTGTTTTCAGATATTTTATGTGATAGCCCGACTACTGATAAATCAAATAGTCATCTCTAAAAACCCAATATTGGTTATTTGGATTTTTTTTGCATCGTAGTGTACAATTAATATTTTTATTTAATGAGAACTGTACATATATTTATATTATTTCTAAAGTCATTACACTATACATAAATTTGTTCAGAATAATGATTATAAAAGGAATTAATAGATGTGGTGTTTACATCTACAAGCAAGGGAGATAATCGAACAGGGTAATCATTTCAATGTGTATTGAGTACATGTTAAACTACCCTAATATATAAACTGGATTTGACTAAAATTTAAATTATTGATCAGGGTTGGCAAAGTATTGACCACCCGGGTTTTCCCGGGCTGGGCAATACTGGGTAATATGTTTTTTAAACTTATTTTTACAAAAAATAGTTAAGACATGCTATGATTTCATTGTATTATTGCTAAATATATACATTATATACACATAAACATTTAATGCAACTAGTTCACCATTCAATTTCATCTTTTCCTCTCAACATTCTATAACAGAATACAAGTTTTGCACATTTTTGTATGCCTAGTTTGTTTCTAAGTTTTGGTTGAATTAATCCAAAGTTGGAAATTATTCTCTCAATGGAAGCAGAACTTGCAGGCATGCCCATTAGTTTCCTGGCTAACTGACAAAATAAGGGATTAAGTGGTGTTAGTTTTTCTACACTCTTCCACCAAACAGCTGGTGAAACATTCATTGTTACAGACTCATTTGTTAATTACTTTTGTCTATGTATTTTAAGTCTTTCACTTTTTGCACTAACAACAGTTTTACAGGCTTTGCACTTTGCAACTTTCTCAGTTATATAAAAAAAATTCCAAATTGGATCTTTTGGTTTCATGTTTACAGTTCAACCAAATCAAACTGAATGAGAATCCACATGTATTAATTTTAAAGAAAGAACTGTTCACAATTGTTCATGTGCATTCATGTACAAATAATGTATGATTTAGATTTTCTTGACCAATACTCACTGAGATTACTACAGTATCTAATAAGGGCCTTAGGCAGAGACTTATAAAACACTTTTTTATTGAAGCTTTACCTTACAAAACAAATATTTCATATTGCCCAGTATTGCCTAGTAAAACCTGGGTTTTCCCAGTATTGCCCACTGGGCTGGGCAATACTCATAAAACCTGGGTTTTTGCCAACCCTGTTATTGATGCATTAACATAATTTTATGTTAAAACGGGTTGCATAAACATGTTGCACTGTTGACAAATTTTCAGTAAGTACCATATGCTTTTAGGCTAGCCAATAAATCCTTACACTTAGACAATACACACAGGTACATTGTTTTTATAAACAAACAATCATGTTCAACAAGAAGCTGTATGATGTACATTGCAGGAAACGATACCTAATTGTTCAAACTTTTCTTAGTGAGGGGGTGCTCTCAAACCCCCTAGCGTATTAGACAAAAACTACTAGTCTTAAAGTAGAAAACTACTCCTATAGGTCAACAGGGGTAAACAGGTCTGTGACTGTTTAATACAGATAACAGCTTAATATAGGTAACCTCATGGTCAGGTTTGACTGTATTTTGTATACATAAATTGATCCCTTTTATTACAGCTTTTATTCTATGGTTAACCTATAAGATTTTATCTAAAAATCTTCTTCTTCTTCTGGTTTTGTTTAGAAATTATGGTGATGTCTACAGTTACTTTGAAAAGTACAGAATACTTTGAAAAGTATATGACAGAATTATTTACTACAACCCATGATTTATATACATTGTATGAAACTCCTCTACCACATTAATGTAAGATTTTATTTTCATAATTCCTTTCAATATGACATATTGATAATACTTACTAATTATGAAATGTTATATGGTGAGTTGGAATATATATTTTTTATTAATGTGTATGAGTATAGCAATTGCATTTGATTGATTGATTGGTGTTTAACACTAACTTTAGCAGTATCTCAGATAAATCATGGCATTCAATTTCATTTGAATTCCAAGTTGATCTTAAATATAACCAGTAACATTTGTATGTGTTTTTAATTTTAGGTTTTTGTTGAAGGATGGACAGTTGTGGTTATGTGAATCTCAAGCTAGACAGGTACTTGTATTTTATAATAATGTCACATTGACAGTTGTGGTTATGTGAATCTCAAGCTAGACAGGTACTTGTATTTTATAATAATGTCACATGGACAGTTGTGGTTATGTGAATCTCAAGCTGGACAGGTACTTGTATTTTATAATAATGTCACATGGACAGTTGTGGTTATGTGAATCTCAAGCTAGACAGGTACTTGTATTTTATAATAATGTCACATTAGAAATAAAATAAACCAAAGATTTAGATGTGAATGAAATAACATGCAACTTGATTGGATGGGGGAAAATAAATTTTGAATAATACTGTATGTACGACAAGAACTAATTCAAAAGAAGATCTCCTTGAATATAGTGCCACACATGAAGTTATTTATCAGAGCCATCTTGTCCGTGATTGTAATTTATATTTGTATTTCAGATTTGGCAGTGTTTAGCAGAAAATGCCATATATGCAACTGACAGAGAATCCTGCTTTAAATGGTTTACAAAGGTAAATTGGAGTTATTTTAATAAGTAAGATTAAACATTCTTGGATTTATTTGACAGTAAATCAGCAAACCTAATAACTGTATTGTATATTTAAAAAATTGTGCAGTAAAGTGAAAATTGCACTTATAATTAAGAACCAAAAGGTCATCACTTTTTTCCCTCAAACTAATAAAGTATTTCATACAAAATTTGTTTTCTTCTGAAGTTATATTTATTTAAAAGAATTATGCTTTCAAAGGTATTTATATAAAAGAACTTTGTGTTCAAAGATATTTATTTAAAAGAATAATGCTTCCAAAATTATTTATTTAAAAGAATAATGCTTCCAAAATTATTTATTTAAAAGAATAATATGACAAACAGTTTGGATGTTCCTGCAGAGATGTGGGTGAAAGACCATAACTATATATTTTTGTTGATTTGTTTGTAAAAATTGGAATTGATTACAGGACGGCTTAAGATCCAATACCATGTTGATAGTCACAGCTCATTAATGATATTTATATCTCTAATTTGCTGTAGAACTGATGAACCTTACATTTCACTGTTACCTTTTAACCTTTTTAGCTAATGGGAGAGGAACCTGACCTTGACCCAGAAATAACCCGTGATTTCTTTGAACAAAATATTCTACAATTAGATCCTAGTCTACTCACAGAAAATGGCATGAAGTAAGTGTGTATATTATATAAAATTTGATGTGATGGTACAGTGTTATATCATTTTGTTTCTCACTATTGGAACTTGAATAAGGTAGCTTTGTAACTGAAATAGTGATATAAAGGGACAACTTTATATAATATAATACTAGGAGGAATTAGAAAGGCTATGAATTTTGTTCCTGTGTGGCTTACTTCGTCTTGTATTGTTCATATTCTTTACTGTATCTATGTGAAGTTGTAATTATTCCAACTTTGTCATGTTGATATGCAATATCAACTCTATGTTGACAACATATAAAGATTTTGCTTAATAAGCAAGCATATGGAGATGTATATAAACTTCTGCTCCGACAACATATAATGCATCATTCTTTTTCTTGTACAATCTAAATTTCCTCCCCTTGGCTCATCCATGTGTCACAATTTTACTACTCACTTGATATTAAACAACAATTAATAAATCCTTCTCCATCTAATTGAATATTCCTACAAAATATTTTCATCCTTTTATGAAATGTTAAGGTAGATCCATTCCATTTTATCAATATTAGTTTTCTTTTCAGCTGTTTTGAAAGATTTTTCAAGCATGTGAATTTAAAGGAGAACAAATTAGTTGTCAAAAGGAGAGGAGGTCACATGATTGACGATTTAGAATTGATTGGTTTAGATTATTTATGGAGGGTAAGTTTATTTCATATTTAAGTGATGAGCAGGGATCTCAAGAATCATGAAATGGAGCAAATCTGTGAATTTCAGGATCAATGATCATTAAAACAAACATCGACCTATGATCTGTGAGGATAACTTCTAAATCCGAAATGTATTTTTCTGAATAGAATTCCTCTAATAGTCATATTTCAATAATATGGCACACTAAATCAAAGATTTGAATTGAATTGTATCGTATAAGAACACACACTTATGTATTTTTCATTTTGTTTTGTTCGCTGAACAGTTAAGATGGTGTGGCTGTATAAGTTATATTTGTATGATCTATCTTTGAGCAATATTATATAAGCACGACATCATATAAAGCTGATTTTCCATGACAATACATTAGATCAACATTAGTTCATTCAAATTAAATGTTTATACCAACTCTTGTCTAAAGAAAATAAGGAAATAAACAAAATGATTATAATGGTATTTACTTGTCTTTTAAATTACAGGTTGTCTTGTTAAGTCCAGATGAAGTAGCAAATAAAGCAATAATGTTATTAAAAGACATTTTTACCAACTTGGGTCCACGATTACAGCAAAATCAAGTTGACATACATGACGACTTCATACAGTCGTGTGTAGATAGGTTAAAGGCTTTATATGATACAGTTTCTGTGTTAGAGAAGGATAAAGACAGTACTAACAGGGTTATGCAGGAGACTTCTAGGATGGTCAGGGTACTGACTGTGTTAAAGGAGTACGTAGCAGAGTGTGACGAGGCATACACTGATGAGAGATCCATACTACCTCTTAGCAGGTTAGAATATATTACAAGTTATCTGATTACAGTCTTGGTCTTGTTTTCTATTTTATTGTAATTTCATGGGGCCATCTTGGTCATGAGTATATGGTAGTTGGATATGCAACTACCTATGCAATCAGTTTGTATCACCACTAAAGTTGTGAGTTCGAATCATGCTCATGGGGAGGGGAGGTGTACTCAATACAACATTATGTGATAATGTTTGTCAGTGACTTGTGACAGGTCAGTGGTATTCTCCAGGTTTACTCCACCAATAAAACTGAATACCGCAATATAACTGAAATATTGTTGAAAGTGGCATTAAAAACCATAATCCTAACCCCCACTATTGTAATTTCATGATGTGATATCTGGGATATTGATGACAGTATTTATTAGACTACCCATTGTTTTATTATGTACTTTATGTATACAGTTGATATGATTTAATTGTAAATTTCATAAACCTGTCTAAACTGAACCCTGAATAATGCAGAATCCTGTATGAACTAAACTTTAGATAAAAGTCCCAATGTAGGAAATCTTTGTTAATTTTACCTGCATAAACCAGACAACTGTCTATTCTGAACACATATGAAGACATAGTTTAGGCAGATTTTTCTTAATACAACATTATGAGATAAAGTTTGTCAGTGACTTGCACCAGGTTTGTGGTTTTCTCCGGGTACTCTGGTTTCCTTCAGCAATAAAACTGACTGCCACAATATAGCTGAAATATTGTTAAAAGTGTCGTTAAACACCACAACCAAACCCCCCAACCCAGGTATTTCACATACAATATTGTCAATCTTAGAGTAGATTATAAATAATATCATATTTTAATTGATTGATGTATATTGCAGGGCATGCAGAGGAAAACTAGTGACATTGATCGTACGATTTCCTAGTCAAGGTCGTCAAATGGAGGACATTGAAATTTGGTCACATACAAATGACACAATAGGTCAAGTTAGAAGACAGATTCTATATAAACTTAAACTTAGTAGTAATATTAAAGTGGATTTATATGTCAATAACGATTTGTTAGATCCTGCCGAGGATAAACGATTGATATTTCAAGTGCCATTGAGAGAAAAAGCTGTAAGTATATATTTATTATCTAATATTTGATAAAAACAAAATTAATTTTATATATGCAATAATGCCCAAATTGTCTATCTGTTGTTTTTTATACCTCCGCTCCCCGGAGGGGGAGGGGGTATACTGTTTTACCTCTGTCTGTCCGTCCGTCCCAAGATATTCTTCGTCGCATTTTTCTCAGCAACTATTGATGGCAGAAATCTGATATTTGGTCACAAGCTTCATATAGGTATGCCATATTGTGGGAAGCGTTTTTGTACCCATCAGATTGCTACTTCCTGTTTGCCGACTTAGTTAGCTTTTATACACATTTAGCATATATATAAGCTCATTTTTCGTGGCATTTTTCTCAGCAACTATTGATGACAAGAATATGATATTTGGTCACAAGCTTCATATAGGTACCCCATATCGTGGGAAGCGTTTTTTGACCCGTCAGATTCCTACTTCCTGTTTGCTGACTTAGTTAGCTTTTATACACATTTAGCATATATATAAGCTCATTTTTCGTTGCATTTTTCTCAGCAACTATTGATGACAAGAATATGATATTTGGTCACAAGCTTCATATAGGTATGCCATATTGTGGGGAGCGTTTTTTGACCCGTCAGATTCCTACTTCCTGTTTGCCGACTTATTTGGTTTTTATACACATTGAACATATATGCACATTTTTCATCACATTTTTCTCAGCAACTATTGATGGCAGAAATCTGATATTTGGTCACAAGCTTCATATAGGTACCCCATATCGTGGGAAGTGTTTTTGGACCCATCAGATTCCTACTTCCTGTTTGCTGACTTTGTTGATTTTTATACACATTGAATATATAAGCTCATTTTTCGTCGCATTTTCTCAGCAACTATTGATGGCACAAATCTGATATTTCGTCACAAGCTTCATATAGGTACCCCATATCGTGGGAAGCATTTTTTGATTTGTCAGATTCTTACTTCCTGTTTTCCAAACAGCGGGGATATCATTTGTGAGCATTAGCTCACAGTTCATCTTGTTTTTATGGGGCCGTACTGATCATGATCATATGGTAGTTGGATATACAACTACCTGTGCAATCAGTGCCTATCACCACTAACGTTGTGACTTCAAACCCTGTTCATGGCGGATGTACTAGATATAACATATGTCATTATGTGATGAAGTTTGTCAGTGACTTGTGACAGGTCAGTGGTTTTCTCCGGGTACTCCGGTGTCCTCCACCAATAAAACTGACTGCCACAATATAACTGAAATATAGTTAAAAGTGGCATTAAACACCTTTAATCAATCACTCAATCCAATTGTTTTTCTACTTCAGACAAGTAACTATTTTGGCCCACAAGACAGAATTACATAATTTGACACACTGATTACAACACAGAGTTGTGAATCTACATCTTTCATACATATTATGATGTAATGTTTTCAATCAAATTTTTTTTGGTTGAAGTGCAGTTATGATTTTGTATTATGTGACTGGGATCGTAAGGTAGTGGATTTGCTTCTTTCTCTACTATTGGTGTTTATGATCGCTACTGACATGAGTTCAATTACTGGACACTGTACTGAAGATAACATTATGTGATAAAGATTATCAATTACTTGTGACTGGTTGGTGGTTTTCTATATGTACTCAGGTTTTTGACGGTCATAATATAACTGGAATATTGTTGAAAGTGGTGTTAACTCCCATAGCCTTGACCCTATACATGTAGTTTAAATAACATTTATTGACAAATTTGTTTAGACTTCATATATTGACCTTTAAGGAAAGAAGCAGTTTAGGACATGTTGCCTGTATATATATACAGTCAAACCTGCCCATGTGGTCACCCTATTAACAGCGTTTACAACGGTAAATTGAAGTTGAATGGACATTCGGTTCAGAAAAGGAGTACAAATTACTGGACCCAGCATCAAGTTTACAGGACATTCACATACTCCACAGAGGAGGTGCTCAGATTCCTACTGGTCATTTGGTCCAGTAATGAATAACCTTTTACTGGACATTGTCACATTGTTCGACAGACCTTGGGAATGACTGTCTATTAAGCAGTTACCTGCATTAAAAGGTCACCTTTTTCTTGTCTTGTCATAGAAAATATATCATATGAATTGAATCTCTTTTAAGAGGTCACCTGTCTTATAAGGCCACCTTTTCTTTGTCCCAAAGATGACCTCTTACTACAGGTTTGACGGTATATAATTTGTATTATTTTGTAGTTGATATCAGCTAAATTAGTACAAGTTGGAAACAACATGCCATCTAGTCCTGACAGCAGTTCTGATAGTTCAACAGGGTCGCCCCATCATACATTTGATGGGCCAAATATAGAGGCTGAAAACTGTCTACCAGGGGTCGTAAGTGCTATTTATTTATCTTCTGTTACAAATAATTTTTGTTTTGTATCAATATTTATGCGTTAAAGCTTTTTGGCAGTGTGTGTTTTTACAAACAAAAGTTTTGATACCCTACTATAAATGAAGCTCAGCTGCAAAAAAAAGCTGGCTACATCTGAAGGAGTTTATATTTATATTTATTACATGTGTAACAGAGACGACATGTAGGGATCATTATTAGTCATTTTGTGTCTTGTGTCTGCTTCATCATAAAACTATTATTAAAGTCTGATTCATTGTAACACTTGTTTACCCATTTTTCCTCTTAATTGATTTACCAAAATGTAGGTACATTCCATCTCATAAGAACCACATCAGTGATGTTATGGTTATCCTGCTGGTCTCAAGTGTGCAAGATTGGATTTTGGCCCCCGTTAGGTGAAATCCAATACTATAAAATTGGTATTTGCTGCTTCTCTGCTAACTTCGTAGCATTGTTGAGTACAGCCAAAGACCTAAGCTTTGATTGGTGGAATCAGGATATTGTGTACAAGTGGAGTGACTTTATAAAAATATTCTCTGATAACATGATATTAGACTACTCTGACATAAACAAAAATTACATGTAGAAATGTTGATAACTAAACACATCTATTGTAACATAAATAATACTCAAAAGCCTATGAAGCATAATCACTTTTTTTTTTCCAGATAATGTCAAACACAGCCAAATATGCCAAGTTTATGTTCCAGTTATCAGATTTAGGTTGTTCCCTTCAGGTTCCCAAACTTCGTGATACTGCCAGAACTCTTCTTAAACTTATGCCTGCAGGTAATTAATTATCAACCATTTACAACATTTACTCTTTAAAAGAAGAAATGACAATTTTACTTCAAATTTTCTCATGACAGTTTGCTCTTCTACATTTATCTCCAGGTATAAAGAAGAAATTTAAGATATGTGTAGTGAAAGAATTAGATTATAGCCTAATTTTGTCAGACAGGTTGATTATGCATGTATGATTTCCCACCCCCTGGGTCTTATTTGTCCAACATGTTCGCTATGTGAGTTCATATCCCTGAATCGTAACATGTTGGTAATGTGATTTTCACACCCTTGAGAATTATTTGCCCAACAAGTTGGTCATGGGATTTTTCCAATGAGATGATCATAAGATTTCCACACGAACAAGTTTTATTTTTCCAATGGGTTGGTCATGAGATTTTCACACAAGCAAATTTTATTTTTCCAATGGTTGGTCATGAGATTTTCACACAAATAAGTTTTATGTTTCCAATGGGTTGGTCATGAGATTTTCCTCACAAATAAGTTTTATTTTTCCAAAGGGTTGGTCATGAGATTTCAAACTCATTAGTATTATATTTTCCCATTGATTGTTATGGGATCTTCACCGCACTTTCTGAATTGCCCAACAGGTTACTTATGTGATCTAATTTTATTTATTTTTGCAGATTCTCATACAGTAGATAGGCTGTGTAATATATGTAATGAGAACACTAGGTCTGATACTACTCTTTCTCAACAATTAGAAATTATGTTCTTCAATTCATCACCTACAGAAGCTCTGTATAATGTAGAGGTAAGTTGATTGATTGATTCTGAATTGTCGGCTTAAGTAAGACCACTTTATAATGTCACAACTTGTCATTATCTGTATTAATTATACCTCTGTTGAGATCAGCTATCTTGAAATCCACATACCACAAACTTTATGATGGAAAGAAAGTTTAGGTGATAGTCAGCAATTCAACCAATATCAACAAAATGAACAACCACATCTTACCTCAAACCATTAAAAAGACTACAACATATGGCTATTGAAATCATGTGTATTGCCCACAGAAGGACGGGGTGCCGTCGTGGTCGTGATCGTATGGTAGTTGGATTTACAATTACCAATGCAATCAGTACCTATCACCACTAACATAAGTTCGAATCCCACTCAGGCGATCCAACATAATGTGATAAAGTTTGTCGGTGACTTACGACAGGTCGGTGGTATTCTCCAGGTACTCAAGTTTCATCCACCAATAAAACTGAATGCCAGGATGTAACTGAAATATTGTTGAATGTAGCGTTAAACACCATAAAACATAAAAGGGATGGTCTCTCAAGATATGTTTCACTTTAGTTCAGCTAATTGTTTAAATGTACCCAATATTTGAACAATATTATGTAAAAATTGAATATATTTTTTTAAATGTCAAGTCATATAATGTCAAGCTTATTTGTTATTTTATTAAACACTATTAATATAAATGATGAAGTTTTAATACATTCCAAATTTTTAAAACTATAACCCTACAGTGTCAAATCTGTTGAGATTAGTTTATAAACTCACTTTTTGTAATGAACATACCCTTTTTTCTCCTGTAATTAAAATACATGTACATTGCTTTTTATAGGTTGCTTATAGTTTACTGATGCCAGCCAGTGATCCTATGTCTGAAGATGCTTTTAAATTCCAGGTAAGAAATAAATTCTTGCATAAGATCCAAGAGATATTAAAGATTTCCTTTTCCCAAATAGTTTTTTCTTTATTTTGTATCATATAATATAAAGTCCAGTTCATACATGGGAGATATTTTTAAGTATGTAAACCTGACATGTATTTCAGTTCAAAGCTTTATTCAAATTCAAGATATTTGTCTTCTTAAGATGTAGAAATGACAATGTCCTAAACAAACATGTTTTCTGTTTTATATTTTACTAGCCTTTTAATAATACTAAAATCATATCTTTTACAACCCCTTTCTGACATTATAATATTGATATCGTTCTGTGTCTTGTTAAGTTGTGTATCCAAAAGTTGCCTGTTTATGGGTTGTCTATTGTTGATTGCCCCTCTTTGTTTTCTCATAACATTTATTGACAAAATGATCTGTTGATAAGTACAGTATAATTATGTGAAGTATTGACAAAATCATCTGTTGATAATTACAGTATAATTATGTAAAGAGTGGAGGTGTACAACTGGCTCTTAATATGTTAACAAAGAACAACTTCTTACCAACAGCTGATCTGCCCACCAGGAGGTAAATATACTGTTATAAAACACCAAGCTATTCCTCTTAAAATTTATCTTTATTGAGAATAAGAAGTATATCTTTACATTTAGATAAATGCAAATCTCATTTTCATAGTTTCGACTTCAGAGAAGTATTCTTTGCAACTAAAAATACTGTTATCAGCGAATAAAGCATCCAGAATACTGCAGAAAAATCTCGGCAGATAATATCAAAAAAAAAAAAAATTCTGCTTTTGTTCATATGCTTTACCCAAGAACCATCCAATCAAAATTGATAAAATATCTTGTGTTTCATTGGCTGTGAAGAAGGATGTGGGGATCTAGTAGATTTGGCCACTGCTGAAATCTGTTCACTACAGTAGTCTCCCCTTTAAGGCATTCTCTGTTGAAAGTAGCCATATGAGGGGTATGGACTCTATTGAGGGGGGGGGATTTAATTGTATTTTATTATCTCAGTGCAACTGGAATATGGCCTGATGCAGCTGAAAATTGTGTTGGCTAATATTCAACAATCTCAAAAATGAATTAAGTCATGTTTGAAGTATGGAGAAACTTTATTATATTGAAGAATTCATTGGAGTACATTGACGGTAAACAAGAATAATCAGATAAAAGTATTGAGTACTTCTTTTTCACCGAGTATAGCCATTATTTTCTAGGTCAGCTTACGTAACTGTGATGAAGATCTGTAAAATAATGTTAACTACCGTCCTGAATGCCAAGCTACAAGTGGTGATAGATGCTTGCAATGCCGATCCTCAGTCCCCTGGTGTTACTCAGCAGGAACACAGTCATGCTGTACTGATACAACAGGCTTTGCAGTTTCTACCTAATCCACAATCGGAACTTATGACCAAGAATGTAGCTATGAGGCTAGGACAACATTTAACTGATCAGGTAGGCTCAATTTTACTTAGTAAGAACAGTTAATCGATTTTGCAGTTGATTCTTAATTCACAATTTGTAGTATGTTATAGCTAAGAATGTAATGATGAGGTAAGTATTATCTCTGAATGTCGTCCTGGAGATGCATTAGATATTTGCCGTTAAATTTTAAGCAACAAACAATTAATTATTATCATGAAGAAATTATGTATAATAAGTAGGGATGTCAAAATTTCTGGAATTCAATACTCGAGTACTCGGAACAGACACCTCAACATTCTGAAGAAATCTATGACCCGAGACTATGACTATCATTATTCCGTTGATTATCTGTTGAAAGACAAAATTAATACCAAATTACGTATGATCCGACTATACAGATTTGATGACCAAATAGATACAATATTTTTCTCTGAAATCCTTTGACGATTTGAAGAAAGACCAATACCAAATTGTGCTTGTCAAGCAAACATTTGACAAATATACGACCAAATAGATAAAATATTTTTCTCCGAAATCTTTTGACGATTTGAAGAAATACTAATACCAAATTGTGCTTTTCAACCAAACATTTGACAAATATACGACTACAGTGCAATATTTAATTGAGAATGAAAATTTAATCTTTTTAAATAAACATTTATTACACAATTAATCATCAAACATACCTGCAAAGAAGTGACAGTTACAATTACATGCATGATTAACAATCAAAGGCAAACACGGTTTAATTGTAAGTTATTGATCCGTAAACAACACAATCACTGTACAAACACCGCTATAAATACACCTAATCAGTTGTATGGGGTTCATTGCAGGGAACTTTAATTATACCCCCCGCAAACAAAGTTTGGGGGGGTATATAGGTTTCACCCTGTCTGTCTGCATGCATAGAGGGGACATGGTTTGTCCGTGCAACTCCTCCCCTAAAGTTTTTCTGCTAGGAAGTTTTTATTTTGCAGATCATTTGTACATATATCAAAGATGTGCATGTGGTAAGGATTTTGTTTTTGTGCATTTTTACCAAAAATATAGATTGTTGAACATAGTCATTTTTTGGTGAATTTGGCAAAAAGGGTACATGGTTTGTCTGCGCAACTCCTCCTACAGTTTGTAAGTTAGGAAGTTTTTACATTGCAGAAGATTTGTACTCATATCAAAGATGTGCATGTTGTAAGGATTTTGATTTTCATGAATTTTACCAAAAAATATAGATTGTTGAACTTAGTTATTTTTTTGTTGTTGTGAATTTGGCTGAAAGGGTACATGGTTTGTCCGTGCAACTCCTCTTACAGTTTTTATGCTACGACGTTTTTATTTTTGTTGAATGTGTTAAACATTATAATTTGACAAATAATATATTTTCCGTGTAGACTTAGTTTTAAATAATCTTGGACACAGTCAGAGTGAAGCGGGGGGTATTAGTCCCGCTATGCGGACAGTTCTAGTTTGTTCAGACTTAAACTTTACTTGAGGAATATTCAAAGAGAAAAATGAAAGGGAAAATGTCTAAAGATAAAAAAAGTTAGGCGAGTATTCAAGTACGAAAATTGTACTGGATACTCAGACCTTCCGAGTGATACTCGAATACTCGAGTACTCGTTGACATCCCTAATAATAAGTAATCTCAATTACATTTTGATAGATTATTATTGAAGACCTGAGAATGAGTCAAAATTTGTAATTTGTTGTTCTTTGTTTTAAATTTCATGTTTAAACAGGTCTTTTATCATCCTTTTCTTGTTGATACCTGTAAAATACATGTTTTATTGATTTCATTTCAGGCCTCTAAGGTTATTCCAGATTTATCAGTGATAAAAGCAGTTCAGAAGATAACTTGGTCCTCTAGTAGCTGTTCTTTACATCTTGTTCATGCTTCTAATGATGATATACACAAGGCACATGAAAAGGTATGATGTATTAATGTCTTGTAACGTCTGTAAAAGCTGGTTTTCTTGTCTAACTCTCATTTATGTACACATTTTAGATCACAACCTGGACAAAAGCAATAGAAATACTAAAATTAGGACCAGCTTTTGTGTTAAAAATATACAGGTTTTCAGTTTATATAGGTTTAAAATATACAAAGATTTCCTACTTTCTGACTATATTTTAAATTTGGTTTATACTTAATTCTGATTGATGTAAGATTCCATTTAGATAAGCTTCACTAGACTATGTTATATTCATTTTACAGCCAAAGGACCATTTAGAAGTAGAAGATCTAGTGGTTGCTAAGGAATCTTTGGAAGTGTTGACAATCTGTCTCTGTCTATGTCCTCCGGCTCTAGAGGCTCTAAATAAAGACAAATCATGGCAGATATTTATCAAAGATTTGTTACTATTATGTAAACACAGGTTGGTTAGGATTTTTATTACTAAGAGGACAGATTTAGTATGAAGCTTATTAAAGATCAGCTATGATCTGTATTAAGATTTTCCTGTTTTGCAAAATTTTGGAGAAAGGGATTAAAACATGTAAAACATAAACAACCTTTCAATAAAAACGTAGATATCTAATTTAGGGCTGTTCCATTTAAATATACCTGGGAGGGGGGATCGTCACTTATTTCAGAAAATATGGTTTCACCAACAGAAAAATAAAACAAAATGTCATTCCCTCCTCCCAGGTAGACTTAAATGGAACAGCCCTTAGTGTGTACAACACGTCTTTGGAATAACCTTTATCAGGTAGCTGAACTTACATCAAATCTTGTTTAGTATTTTATACTTGTGAACATTTCAGGCATATCATGGAAAGGTTAAAGTTTAGTTCACAAAGAAAACATCAAAACAATTTGTTGTATTATCTGGTAAAGTTATTCTCATTTTAACACAAGTTTTCTGCAGGCAGGTCATCTTGCCAGAAATGGGAACAAAAATATTTTAACCATTGATGGCATCGAGTAGGTGGTTTTGTAAAAAAAGAAATGATTGTTTCACAAATTATTACAAGTCAATACCACTTCATGTTGATGAATAAAAAGCAGACTAGTATTGTTTTTCAATTCAATTCATTTACAATTAATGAGAGGTGTACTTGATACAACATTGTGTGATAAAGTTTATCAGTGACTTGCAGTCGGTGGTTTTCTCCAGGTACTCTGGTTTCCTCCACCAGTATAACTTACAGCCATGATATAACTGAAATATTGTTGAAAGTGGCATTAAACACCATGACTCCTCCCTAATTAATGTTTTCTAGTTACAGAAGTAATAAATAGAATGTGATTTGATTGATTTCAGATCTGTAAGAATGTCTGCCACAGATCAGTTTTATCTTATGGCTACCAGATGTTGTGGTGGTCAGAGACCTGTTTTGTTTTTTATAACTTTATTATTTTGTGAGTTAAGTGTAAGTATTGTATATCATCCTTTTAATAATTATAAAAAGAAGTTTACACTTTATCATAATTTAATAATTTATGGTTTACTGAAGTTCACTGATCTCAATGTGTATGTTTTGAGGGAAATCAGTAATTTTATATGTGTAAAAAAAACATTGGAAATGCTTTGGTAAAAAGTGCATGTGTTCTAAAGTTCATGCTTTCATGTTTATACCTGTCCCAAATGTCCCAAGCCAGGACCTAGATTTCCAATGTCATATATCATGGTCTGTTTGGTTTTTGTTTTGTTCAATGAGTTGGGGTGAGAGGTGATTGTTCGTTTACTGATATTAATGGAATTGTTTACCATCACTGCTTAAATATTTTGTTTGTTCAGGTTAATATAGTGAAAGTGAAACCATAAATTGATATATTGTAAGGGACATATTCTTATAAAGTAGATATAGCAAGTAAATAACTTGTATTTTATTTCACAGGAGACTGTAAAAGAGTATGCTAAGCAATCACATGAATATTTTAGTTTGTTATGGAAGTAAGTTCTTGTTAACAATAGTGTATTGATAACCATTGTACTGGCTATTACTTATCTGAAAAGTTGTGATGCATTTCAAAAAGAATTTTCGTGTACTGTTTTAGCCATTTTATAAAAGGAACACATTATAAAAAAAAAACAGAAATAGTCAGATATCTATTGAACCAGCATCATTTTGAGCATATCAATGATCCATTCGTCGTGGACTTTTTTACATTTTCTATCAATATGAAACCATAGTGGAGCAACATGTCTACCTGCAAACTGTTATTTCAGTGAATAGCACTATAAAAATAAAACTTAGCGTGTCGGTTTAATACAATATGGACATCATCATCATCTCATCAAGTATAGCATGTTCTCACCCTGATATAGCTGAACAATTGCTAATTTATCATTGAACAGCAATCATTCACTCACTCACTTGAAGTATTATATTAAACCAGAAATACTTTATAAATAGCACAAAATAGTTTTTCTTTATACAATAAAAAACTGGCAGCAACAGGATAACAGAAGTTAAGAGTTAAACATACATGATACACATAATAAAAACATGTTAATGTAGAACAGCAATAAAAGCACTGTTCATTCATTTTAATTTGTGTCAGAGTTGGATAGTCTCTTATCTTATAAAATGATTGGTTTATTTGTTTCAGGTTGTTAAATTATGCGTGTAGTACCGATATACGATTACCAAATGCAGATAAACTTTTACATAATGAAATATTGTGGTTGAACAAATTAAGGGTAAGTCATAGATGATGTACAAGAATTACCATTATTTTGTACTATCCAAAGCCATTCTTTGTAAAACTCTTGTAGTTCAGGAAGGTAGTACCAGTAATGTTATATTTTTTTACTGAATCCCTCTAATGTCGACCCACTTTTTTTTTTTTTTTTTGGCAAGTTAAATAGTTTACGAATTTAGCATTTAAGTAGTCTTTTTTTTCCTTCTTCTCAAGCATATTACTTCATCATTTACTATGCCAAACTTTTCTTAGTAAATCTACTTGTGCTGATTTTTCTCCATGGTCTATAAACAGAGACACTGTTTTATTGTAGTTATCTCTACTATTCGTGTTCATGATCATGTGGTAGTTGGATTTACAGCCACCTATGCAATCACCACAGAGATTGTGAGTTCAAATCCCACTCAGGCAAGGTGTACTCAATACTAAATTATGTGATAAAGATTGTCAGTGACTTGCGACAGGTCAGTGGTTTTCTGTGGGTACTCTGGTTACCTCCACCAATAAAACTGACTGCCATGATATAACTGAAATATTGTTGAAAGTGGCATTAAACACCACAACCCCCTAATCCCTGACTGTTTTATTTGTTTATTTGCATATAAAACCCATGTTTTGTTGAATAATTATATTATCCATATTTTGAAACTGAATTGTTTTATATTTTAAGGAACAAGTATTGAATACAGGGGAGGTAGTGGTTGAGGATGCCCTTTTGGAGGGACATTTAGGGATCACAAGAGAGCTTCTAGCATTCCAGTCTCCAGAAAAAAGGTACCATATGGGATCGGAAAAGGGAGGATCAAATCTCATAAAGGTTGGTGACATCACTGAACACAGTATTGTGAATTAAATAAACTGTTAGTCACAAATGTTTAGTTGATGAATTATTATATGGGTGAAAAGCATATGTTCGAAGTATTTTTAGATATCAAAATCTGCATTGTTTTCATCTTTATATACATAAAATCTTAAATAAACTGCAAAAGATGTGAAAGCATGTTCTTTTATTATTAATTCAACATATTTATGCAAGCAATTGAAGGCATTAGCAGTCTTTCACATGTAAATACCATCTACCTTGCACAATTTAGGAAACTTGTTATTTACTTATTGTTTCTGGCATCCCCCTATCAATAAAACTGGTAGATGATCTTTGTTTTATCCATATCTATATATTACATTTTATTTACAGGAACTTATTGAAGACTTTCTCTTCCCTGCATCAAAAATAGTGCTCCAGAGTAGGAAAGTGAATGGTGAATTTCCAACAGATCAAGCTATTCCTGTTTGTACCACAGCTCCTACAATAACAGCAGCCTTTGATCTGTTAGTAGCTCTGTGTACACAATGTGTTCCTAATCTTAAATGTGTGGCTCTCATGCTGATGGAAATGTTTTATAACAGTAAGTATACAGACAGATCTGTTAGTAGCTCTGTACACAATGTGTTCCTAATCTTAAATGTGTGGCTCTCATGCTGATGGAAATGTTTTATAACAGTAAGTATACAGACAGATCTGTTTGTAGCTCTGTGTACACAATGTGTGGCTCTCATGCTGATGGACATGTTTTATAACAGTAAGTATACAGACAGATCTGTTTGTAGCGCTGTGTACACAATGTGTTCCTAATCTTAAATGTGTGGCTCTCATGCTGATGGAAATGTTTTATAACAGTAAGTATACAAATATGCTTACATTGTTTTGTTTTGAAGAACAGTTTGGAACCTTAACAATCTGCTACATAATATGTTCCTCTTTGATATTGACTTTGGGAATTAAGTAAAATTAAATGCATCACTCAGATAGGTACAGAATACTGTTTGACTCGTTCATTTTGCATAGTTGCAGTACTGGGCATTGTGGTTAAAACTTCAAATTTTGTAGGGATTTGGCTAATAATATGTTTGATAGACAAGAGAGATAAAATGAAAACTTACTGGTATTTAATTTGAAAACGAAATATAATAATTTTGATAAGTGATTTATATTATTCAGTCCTCAAAATGAGAATTTGAATTTACTGGTCCGGATCAAATTCTTGGATTTATTTATATATAGTTCTTAAAATAAAACTGGAAAATTTACTGGTCCGAACAAAATTTTACTGGTCTTGGGCCGGAGGACCGGTGCTTATCGTGAGCACTGATTATTGTAAATCAATATTGTTTTTGTTTAATCAAAATTAATGTCATTATTTGTAGATGATCCATCTTTAACAGAGTGGGAATACTTGCCACCAGTTGGTCCAAGGCCACATAAAGGCTTTGTTGGCCTAAAGAATGCAGGTGCCACATGTTATATGAACTCTGTCATGCAACAGGTATATACTATATAACCCTGATGTAAATATAGATTCTCCTTCAGTTGCCTTTGGGTTACGATATTTCTCCACTCAAGAGAGTTAAATTAAAAATTTTAACCACAAGCCGTAAGGCGAGTGGTTAAAATTTTCAATTTAACTCTTGAGAGTGGAGAAATATCGTAACCCACATGGGCAACTGAAGGAGAATTTGTTTCTCCCATTACCTAACACGAACTTTATTTCAAAATTTGAAATTAATGCGGGGAAAGGCACGAGACATTTTAATCCTCTAGAGGATTACAGATTTTTCCACAACGGGTTCAGCGGGGTTAAAATGCAGTAATAATGGGAGAAAGTACTTTCTCCTATTAGTTAGAAACTCGTTTTTAGAAGCAGAAAACTAAAAACAACAAAATGGATGCTCCAAAAATATGTGATATTTCAAGGACCCTACATGTACTATGTTTATTTTTGTTTGTTTCAAGGAATTCAAAAAACTTGTGTTACTTTTTTTATTTTCAAATAAAACTATTGTGATCTTGTTCAAGGTAGATTTCTAATAGCTCATTACCTTACTTAACATCACCATCAACATAAAAATTTGAATTAGATTATTTTAAGGAATTTGCATCAAAGAAATTACTGGTATAGCTGACACAATGCATGTAGATTATTAGCCTAATCATAAGTTTTAGACATTTTTAAAGAGTTGTGCATTATTTACAAAGAAATAATTTAATGGGTCTGTATTTGATGTATATATCGTTAAATTTAATGGGACTTGAAATATATTTGTTATTGAATCGATGGTAAAATTTGAAAGTAAATTGTACATTACAAAACAACATGTCACAAAGAATAATTCATTGACCTATTCTGATTGTAGTTATTTATGATAGAAAATATCAGATCAGAGATACTATCTATAGAAGGGGCTGCTGATGATGCCTGTGTAGAGGAAGACTATGTTGATGAAAAATCAGAGAGTGAAGTAAGTTTATTATACCTTTAGTATATCTATAATGAACAAAATTTGTTAGGGCTGTTCCATTTAAATATACATGGGAGGGGGGAACACCACTTATTTCAGACCAATAGAAAAAAAAACCCACCCAACATAAAAAAAAAAATATGGTTTCACCCCCACAACCAACAGAAAAAAAAAGAAAAAAAAAATGGTGTTCT
>MJUT01046031.1:180262-212576 GCA_002080005.1 Gigantidas platifrons | reverse complement strand
CCCTTGTAGGCTTAAATGGAACAGCCCTTAAAACATAGTATAAATATTTCATGTTTCTTAGCAAAGCAAAGATCAAGAATATAATTGCTGTATGACGTGATGGATATTATTAAAATAAAAACTGGAAAATGGCAACAGGTATGCCAGTTTTACATGATTATCTTGGTTCGATATAAAACTAGAAAGTAAACATATAAAGTAAGTATTTTATGCTATAATAACCTTGGTGTGGTAATTAATTTTAGTAAAAATTCCTAGTAAAATGTTTTAATAAAAAAAAAAAATTTAAACAAAGCATATGTAAGGCCATACAAAGTTAATTTCTTGGTTCTCAGGCCCGCCCGCATGTGGAAATTCGTCGCTGCATTGCCGATTTTTTGGCAAAAATAGTAAAAAAAAAATTTAAATGCGGTAACGCTGTCCGTACGGAAAAAACAACCGCATCCGTTTTTCTCTTATATCGCGTGGTCGGTGAAAAGCTTTAAAACGCATCATGCTTAAATGAGATTTAAAGCATCGTTATGACAATGTATAAATAAAAAACGTGTTTCCGTTTGACATTTAGACAAAATGTCAATCGTTTCTGTGCAAATTCGGCACAAATGTTTGCCAGTTTTACCAGGAAACATAATAGGGGGCTTCTCCGAAGCTTGTACCTTATTGGAATTGTTTACGGAGATAAAAAATGGTACGTTGGGATCAGCGGATTGGACGTTTCCATAAAAATTAACCACTTGTGATGTTTCTGCCACCATCGGAAGAAATAAAATTGAAATTTTCAATAAAGTAATGAAAAGATTTATACATTGCCATATTTTTCACCAAAAAAAAGAAGAAAAAATGCCTCCCTCATCACTTTTTACAGCAGTAAAAGGATAAAAAAAAAATGCCGCCCTCCCTCATCAATTTTGACAAAAAAGGGCCCGAGAACCAAGTAATTAACTTTACATGGCCTAAAACATGTTTTTTAGTTTACAAACATTTAGGAATTTATCCTTTTGCTCACTTCAGAGATCAAATTTGTGTTGAAAACCAAGCAAATGATTATATTTCAGTTATGTGTTTCAGTATTAAAATATCAGATCCCTGCAGGCCTTTATATTGACATTGTGATCGAGGTGTATGGAGATTGTTCACCAAGGACATGTAAGATCTGTAGTAGTGTTTTACTTGTCCTGTACAAGTGAACAATTTTATATTATTCAGACTAGAATAATTATATACTTTATATATTTCTTTTCATAGGGAGGAAATTTGCTTTTTCAGACAAATGTAGATATGGGTGAGGAAGAAAGGAAAGACGAAGAGAAACCAGTCAGCAGTAAAGATGACGAGAGGAAAGAATACAACATGGGTGTACTTAAACAAATACAATTGATATTTGGTCATTTAGCTTGTAGCAAGCTTCAATTTTATGTCCCTAGGGGATTCTGGAAACATTTTAAGTAAGTTCTAACATCCAAATAAAATATATACGATAAGAATGTTTTCATTTGATGGAATTAAATTAATATAGTGTGGAAGAAATTATTCTATGTTGATTGTTATTGTATACCATACATTAAAAACATTGTAACACACAAACACGCCTACAAAATCAATTTTTTGTCATCAAGGTGTAATTTTAATATGAAAGAGGATTTCTTTTATCAGGTAAATGAAAACGCACTTCTCGTCACTTATTTTTTTTTCAGAACGAACGTCTATATTAGTAGATAATGAAAATCAAATGAAATTTGTAATTGTTAAAACTACTAACACATACATAAATGTAACAAGCAAGATCAATGTACATATATACAATTAGTAATATTGTACAAATATATCGATTTTAAAAGCTCTTTAGAGCTTGTGTTTTATGTATGTTATGTATCAACTTTAAATAAAACTTTGAACTTGAACATAATAAAAGCAAAACAAAAACAAACCAAAAATGATGCAATAAAGATTTTGATTTTTTTATGTGAGTAGTTGTAACAAAAATAATATCCTAAAATATGAATGTTTACATATTACAGATTATGGGGTGAACCAGTGAATTTAAGAGATCAACATGATGCCTTAGAGTTTTTTAATAGTTTAGTAGACAGTTTAGACGAGGCTTTAAAAGCTCTCGGACAACAGACAATTTTATCCAAGGTTTTAGGTGGGTCGTTTGCAGACCAAAAAATATGCAAAGATTGTCCGCATCGTTACCAAAGAGAGGAGTCTTTCACTGCGTTGAACATTGATATAAGAAACCATCATAATTTGTTGGAATCTTTAGAACAGTATGTTAAAGGAGATTTATTAGAAGGTGCTAATGCATATCATTGTGAAAAATGTAATAAAAAGGTGAGTAGATTCTTATACTTGTATGCGTTATGCTTTGAGGTTTCAGCAATCTATTTGATGGCAGGTATGAATACAGAGCTCCAGATAATTTTAAAGTCCAAAGGGTAATTACCCCCTACTTTTGAAAATGATGGGTATGTGCATATTTCCTTTGCTTTGTTGTACTCTCTACTTCAGAAAAGATTGCTTACATGTACACTTTTGTTTGACACGAGTGTTATTCAATAAATGCAGGATGCACATGAAATGTATATCTCTGTTTAATTTGACACGATTGTGTCATGTTTATTAATAAAATGTTGTAAATATTTCGTTTTTTGCTCGTCGACACTGGCAGTTTTCACAGCCGTTTTGATAATGTCATCAATGATTCCTCTTAACTATACTGTCACTAGACACAGATGAAACTGTCAGGAACTTAAGTATAGAATTTTCCGGAGCGCTCTTGCGCTTAGTAGCACGCTAAATTCATGTTCTTGCTCATTTTCAAGAACAACGTGTTCCCAAATTTACTTGCGTTTTAGTTCTTACTTATTATGTAAACCACTCCTTATAAGGAGCACCGCATTTATTTGTAATATTAACCGCGATTGGATGATTTATCGTAAACATCCAATCAGATCTCTTTTGACATCGATGCTTAGAAAGGCAAACATTTGGTACCCCTCGGATGTATATGCTCTGTCCTTCGAAAAGTATAAAGGGAAGTAATTACGGGGAATCTCTCAAAGAGAAAAATGTATTGTTTATTATCGTTAAGTGTACAAGTACGCTCCGAATTTGGAAAGTTTGCTTACACAGCAATATGTATGCGTAATGTGTACACTCTGATCTGATAATACATGCGTTTTTATAGCGTAAAAAATGCAAATATGCAGCTTATCTGGAGCTCTGTGAATAGTATTTCATTAAACAAAATAAACAATTCAAATTTAAAAAAAGAATTACAGACAAAGACTGTGGGTCACATGATATATGAATTTATTCTAACCCGAGTGAACAAAAAGTGGAGAAAAATTGTAGATGGTCAATCTGCAGTCGGGAATTAATCATATTTATATGCATTCATCTTGCACATTGAGAAACATTTATACAAAGCAGACATTTGAGGGAACAAAACATTTCTTTATCAATGTTTATCATGATATTTTAATTTTAGGAAAGTGCATCTGTAGTGTAGTAGTTAATAATTTAGTGAGCTTGCGTTATTAAGAATCCAACTAAGTGTGTTGATCAAGCACAAAGTGGACGTCATCTCATCGTAATGTAGCTTGATTGTCATCATATAGCTGAAAAAATTGTACACTTGAAGTTAAAACTGATCGCTCACTGACTTACTAAATTATATGAGGATATGGTTTAATTTTGATTATACTTGATGTTGTATTTTGTAGGTTGACACAGTTAAGCGATTACTAATAAAGAAATTGCCCAATGTGTTAGCAATTCAACTGAAGAGATTTGACTATGACTGGGAAAGGTATGCTAATTCTACTTCATGTTTAAATATTACAGTTGAACATCGTTATCTTAAACTCTGCAACGTTATTGCCTTTGGAGTTAGCCTTCGAGTACAATTTTTGTACACTTACATGAAAACTTAATTCAGCATTTGACATGTATATTTCACTCAATCTGTTAATGAAATTTTTATGCAAACATTCTGAGGTGCAGCTATGCCTAAGTTCTGTCTTTTGATTGGAAGATTTTGAAGTACAAGACCAAATTCATGTTTGAAAATTTTATACCTGCAAGGGCTTGGATATTCCAGCTAGTAAAAGTTATCTTATCTCTAAGTGCTCCATATCACCACTAAAGTTGTGAGTTTGAGTCCACTTAATGTGAGGTGTACTCGATGCAACATTATGTGATAAAGTTTGTCAGTGACTTGCAACAGGTCAGTGGTTTTTACCAGGTACTCCAGTTTCCTCCACCAATAAAACTGACTGCCACGATATAACTGAAATTTTATTGAAAGTGGCATTAAACACCATCACCCATAACCCTAAGAGTTCTAAGATTTTATATATAAAATGTGAAGCATACCACACAAATGTAATTGAAAATGATGCCAATAGTTTGCAATGTGAACAACAGCTGAGATAGTGCAATAAAATACACAAACAAAAATTACCATATTGTTGAAACAGTTCCAAAATCCAATCGAAAAATGTAGAAAGAGCCAAAATTAATATCCCTTACACCTCTGTATGACCGTTCAATTTCCTTGCTTGGTACAGGTCCTTCTATAAAAATTAATATCCCTTACACCTCTGTATGACCGTTCACTTTCCTTGCTTGGTACAGGTCCCTCTATAAAAATTGGCTGGATAAACTAGATTTAATGGCTCAAACTTCACCTTGTAGTTAAATGATATGGTCATGAGAGTGTTTTTCACATGTGAGTAAAATGTTAATGCTTGCAAGTCAGTGTGAAGTATAAATTTAATTATTTTATACTTTGTACTTTACAGAGAATGTGCAATAAAGTTCAATGATTATTTTGAGTTTCCTCGAGAGTTTGACATGGAACCTTATACAGTACAGGGAATGGCAAAAATAGAAGGTAGGGAATTAGATTTAGGACGTTGCTATAGTATTAATGATATTTATATTCATATCGTTGATTGTGACAGAAACAGATTTGTTTGATTATTGTCTTGAGCACAATATAAAAATAATAGTTCTCATTAAAAAAATATAGGTTTAAATAAAAAAAAAATAGTACTAAATAAAAATAAAAGTTCTAAATGAAAAAAAAAAATTCTAAATAAAAAAAAATATTGCTCAATAATATACACAGCTACATGCTATTTCTTCTTAGTATTTTACTTCTTTATTTCTTTAGCTTATGAAATACATTTCTGGAAAGAAAGGAACATATTTGAGTATTACATAAATGATACATGTATGGATTCCATGTGTAAATATCATCAAATACATCTATTTTAATAACACATTCTTTTATATTGGATATTTGACATGCACAAAACACATGAAAACTACACACGAACTCATGCTATTAAATTTTGTGTCAAAAATGATTTTGTTGTGTTTTAGGTGAAATTATTGATATAGATGATTCCAAGCCACAGAGTACCAAGTACAAATTGATAGGTGTTGTTGTCCATAGTGGTCAAGCTAGTGGTGGTCATTATTACTCATATATCCTACACAGGTAAGATCTCAACTGTATCTTGTATTGTATAGTGGATACTTATAGTCAACATTTAACAAAGACAGAAGTCAGAAAGGGTTTTTGTTCACTTTAAATTATTTATCCAATGTACCAAATTCACTTTGCCAATGTTCGACCATCTTGTTATCTATGGAAAGATATTTTACAATCATTGTTTTCCTCAATGTTTTAATTCAGATTAATTTATTACATATATATTCCAAATGAATAATAAAGACTTTTATAAATAACATTCCCAAATTTAAGGGCTCTAATTGACCTTTTGTGTTAATTTTGATATCACTTTCCTACTTTTGTTTTCAGAGGTGAAGATCACAATGCAAAATGGTACAAATTTGATGATGGTGATGTGTCAGAGTGTAAAATGGATGATGAGGAGGTATGTATAGAATTATATGTCAGACATTACCTCATGGAGGGCCTTTGTCAGTATGTCTATCTGTTTACAATTATATTTGTTAATAATGTCATGTGACATGTAAGGAAGAAAACAAATTCACCAATACTTAATATTGTGCCTTTGAAGTAACTTTTAATTTGAATGAAAGTTCAACCCAGTATTTAGAGGTACTTGTAAGATTAACTGCAGCCTTGACATAACATTATTTGGTGAAAACATGTAATAAAATACCTCCAGTTTTTGCATATGACCCATGTTTTTTAGAGGCCAACAAAATACATGAAAAACCATTTGCATGCAAATATTTTAATTGTAATTTTATGCTATCATAAATCATGTATATATTATATAAACAAATTTGGGTATTTTTTCACTAGGAATTGAAGAATCAATGTTTTGGAGGAGAGTACTTGGGAGAGGTGTTTGACCACATGTTAAAAAGGTGAGGATGTTTGTAGAGACTGCAATCCAACATACTTGGGAGGATGTTACTTGTTGAAATCTCTTACATTTGAAAAGATTTTCTATCAATTTGGAAAAAAATAAACCATTAATATTTAAAATTGAAATGAACAGTTCTAAGTAATGTAATTATTATTAAAAGCTAAGGTCAGTCTTCCTCAGGCATAGATGACCTTAGGCAGTATTTTTACTATCCTGTTTACGCCCTTTGATTTAAATTATTTGACTTTCCAATCTTTTGACTTGGAGCTCATCTGATGAAGATTATTCCAGAAATGTGTCATGTGCACTAAATTAGATATACACGTTTGTAATTGTTTTTAAAAAAAAATTGTTAAATCCCACATCTTCTAGGGAATTAAAGATCATATCCCTTTATATAAAGGAAGCTTTTGAAGAGCGGGATCACCCTACTGTTCATTGATTATTTAGTCATTAATTGGATATGCTAACAATTTCTTTCATATTGTATTGCCTGTATGTTCAAATCATCCACATGTATTTCATATTATTGTAATGTATCTGTTTATGTTTTTGGATCACGTCTATTATGTGCTCTTTCCAATAAAATATTGAATTGAATTGAATTGAAAAAGAAGTTTAAAAAAAATGAGATTTTATTGTGAAAATCATGAATTCTTACATGTAAGTTAAGATGAGTTACAGACATTGTTTGTATAGGTATTATCATTATTGTAACATACAACATGAATTTGAATTTGAATTTTGGTGTTTAACTCCACTTTCAGCAATATTTCGGCTATATCATTGCGACCAGTTTTAGTGGTGGAGGAACCGGAGAGAACCACTGACCCTGGGCAAGCAACTGGTAAGCTTTATCACTTGATGTTGCGAGTCGAGTGCACTCTTTTTGTAATTTACAAAGCTGGGCGCGAACCCATGCCATATTGGTGATGGGCTTGTATGAGTTGTTAGATCCAACGACCTAACTCATTGAGCCACCCGGGCCCCAACATACAGCATGGTATATAGTATGTGCTCAATACTATACTAAGAGTTATGTATGGAACAAATTATGGTTTTACATATATTGTTAGAATGGCATATAGAAAACAGAAAAGATGGTGGAATGCCTACATCCTGTTTTATGAAAGGGTAGATGAAGTAGACAATGAGAAACATATCTACAAAACTCTGCAAGATTTAACTATTGGTAAGATATTTAGTTTAATTCAAAACAATTTGTTTACTAAATGTAAAAGTTGAAAATCATTTAACATCTCAATGATATCATAATAACAGATTTCTGTGGTATCATCTTGGCTGCACCAACAATTTACACATATGTCTAACATGCCATACCAATAATTATCTTGAATATCTGATTTTTAATTGAAAATTAATATTACCATAATATTTGAGTAATCGTTTTAGTCAAAAGTCTTGTCTAATGAATACATAGGCCCATGTTTATATTCTTCATGAAAAATTTCTGAAATATTTGACAGGTTTCACTAGTTTTCAAGATGATACCAATTCACCTTTATTACCACTTTGTTTCAATAATTTCTTCTGCAGTATTACAGAATTTTTGCGTTTGTTTTTGTTCACTTTCGGTAGATCTCCAATGATTTGATTGGAGGTAGTATTGGTTTAAATAGACAATTGTACATGTAAATCTAATGATAATTTATTTCAGTAAATAAACCTTATCAAGTGACCATGCCATCTGTGATAGAGAAATGTGTGAGGAAACGTAACATCATGTTTATGCATGAGAAAAGTCAATTTTGTGTGGAATATTTCCAATTTATGAAAAAGCTGCTCAATTGTAATCCCATCTACACCCACTGTCCACAAGACAAACTGGTATGTTTTTTTTTCATTTGGTTTTAATTGTCTAAAAACTCAATGTAATCATCAATTTATTGTTCTTGTATGGTACTTTGTAATTGTATTAACAAACTATTTCTGACTTGTGTTAAAATAAAATATTATTCCATAAGAAATTCTATTGTGAGGTAGCTTAAATAAATTTGACATGTATGCAGTATGTATTTTTTTAATGGAATAGGTCGAAATGCCATTGTTTGTCTCCAGAAAGAATTAAGGATCTTGACCTTGATTAAGATGAGAGTAAAAGGTTAAGTTTTGATTTGAGGGGCTGAAGTCATCCATATCAAAATTCTTTGTATTGAAAGAAGAAGAAACTGTGAATTGATGATTTATTTAAAATAAAGATGAGTTTTGCCAATTTATAGAGGAAGATTTATTTTATGACATAACAACTAACAACATGTCCATATTTCATGAATGACATGAAATCTTTTAATTGGTCTGACAGTATAAATTTCGGAAAAAGTGCTTTATTGTATTTTTTGTTTTTAAGTGCTTTATTGTATGATTACATAACATAACATAACATAATCCATTTAATGCCAACATTTTACAGAGTTAGTTAAATTTAAATGATGCTTGGAATATGAATAAGTCCTTACACTACTGTGTTATTATATTTACAGTCTAATGATGCAGAAGTGCTTGCCATGATTAGTACAGAACTGGCTTCTAAATTCTTGTTTAATGTTGGCTTTAGAACAAAGAAGAATATCAGGTCAGTACATTTGTTTGTAAGCTGTTTCCTCTGTCAAATCACTTCAATGTTGTGCAGTATTCACACTTCATTGTGAGAATTTCAGAAAATTTAATTTATATTTCATTTTATTATATGCCATAATGAATGGCAAAAAAATAAACCATTGCTGAAAAAAATACCAACTTCTTGTTAAATTCAAATCCATCATATCCTTCACTAAGGCGATGGAACAAAAAAAAATGTCATATAATGTCTAATCAACAGTGATAAACAGAAACTATATTGTGTATTGGATTATTGCTGAAACAAATGTATTTTCTTTTTACAGAGGACCTGCCAGTGAATGGTACGAGACTCTCAGCAGTCATTTACGGCCCAGTAAGAAAGTTCGCAGCTGGTTTGCGAACAACGTCTTATTTGCCCATCCAAACAGATTTGCTGAATATCTTTTAGAGTGTCCTACCTCAGAAGTAAGTATGATTAGATCGTGTATTTGTATGAAGGAAGAAGTTTAAAAAAAAATATATTGATAAAAAAAAATGATTAAAATGATTGTATTAAAAGGTCAAGTTAAATTCCAAGTCTGTGGTGTTTTTACTTACATGAACAAGATTATTCACTTGGTTCATTAATCCAGTTTTCCATCATTTTCCAAATTTCTTAGCTATTATAACTGATGCATTGTATAGTCATATAATAAAAATAATATGTATGTAAATATACATTTAGGCTACTCCAAATTGATTACTTGTTCTTCAGATTTTTTCATTACAAAAATGGAGCGGGCGAGCAAAATATTTTTAATTTTTTTTTTTTCTGAAAATGGAATTTTTGGAGGCGCTAAAATCTTGAACAAGCGAGCGACACTTTTTTAATTTTTTTTAATCATTTTCCCCCTCATTTTTGTGTTTTTAAATGAGAATTCAAGATAATTTAAGAGGGAATGTTGAAGAAATGGTGAGGAAACATTTTTTGTCGAAATTTTCAATCTGAATTTTAAGGTGCGAGTGGGTCCGAAGAACAAGTATTTAATTTGGAGTGGCCTTAACGCTGATTTGTTTTGCGAGAATGGATTTCTCAATGCAATATCGTGTCAAACAGAAAGATCGTGAGAAGATGAGAAGTCTATTTTGAGCACAACATATCTACGATAGTACTGGTATCAAAGATTTGTTCTTGTGACATCAATATAAGGTCGTTTGATTACAAATTGAAATCTAAGACCATTTTTCATACAATGCTTGTTGCTTGATAATAGGAATCATCATGTGTAAGGATCAAAGGGAAAATTTACAAATCATTGATCAGGTAATTCATTGTTCTACTGTGAAAGTCATAAAACCTAGATCATCACACCTAAGCTTTGTTTTCTACTTTTGTTTAATACTAGCAGGTGATGAGGAGAGATTTATAACATTTCAACAATGGCTCTATCTTTTAATCACAAATTGTTTTTGTCTTTTCAGGTTAGAAGTTCATTTAGTAAGATAATTGTGAGTTTAGCTCACTTTTCCGTCAGAGACGGTCCTAGTCCCCCACCATTAGTACATGGCTTGATAGGTAAGTAGTAGTTTGTACATGTATATACAGATCTCCTTAGGTGTGCAAATGTATACAGATCCTTTGCAATTGTTTTAGATAGATTTTGAGAAATAAGTTTAAAACTATTTTATCTTATTTTCCTTCAAAAGATTTTTGTGAAAGATAAGAAGTGTTTAATTGACTCCATGATAAGATTGACACAAATTTGTCACCTACAAAACTGCACCCTAATTATCATAGTTTTTATCTCATCAGTTCAAACTTCAATATCAGTTAACTACTCTAACATCAACATTTTAGTGGTTTTCTCATGAGACTCCAGTTGTCTCCACTGGTAAAACTGAATTCCATGTTTTAAGTAAATTATTGTTGAAAGTAGCAGTAAACTACAACAGACAAGACAATGACATAAGCCGATGGAAATTGATATCCTGGCTTGGGACAGACACAAAATAAGACAGGATTGAATGGCCTATTTATTATTACTTGTGATATTACTGTAATATTTATTCATAGTATGGACCAAATTATAGTTCAGGCATTGTGATCAATATCTATTACATACATAGTGTGTTAGTATAAGACTTTGTATCAGGTCGAGCCTCTTGTGTGAACCAGTATCACTACAAGTTGTGATGCAGTTAGTTCACGTGACAGACAAGATCTGATACAAAGTCTTGTACCACCATATTGTGTATGTAGCATTCCTCCACAAGCCTGCACAAACTCTTTTCCGTTGATTTGTCTTTATTGACCAATGACAGCCATAACTATATATATATATATATATATGTTGTTTACTGTCTCCCCAGCCTCTGGTCAGCCATAACTATATATATATATAAATGTTATTTACTGTCTCCCCAGCCTCTGGTCAGCCATAACTATATATGTATATGTTGTTTACTGTCTCCCCAGCCTCTGGTCAATCAGCAGATCCTAGTACTACACTGAGTGACCATCTACTGTTAGCAGTTCTACAATTGTTAAAGAAAGAAGTGTCTGAACATGGCAGACATCTACAGCAGTATTTCCACTTGTTCCTCATGTATGCTAGTCTTGGCCCAGATGAGGTAGGTATCAGAAATATGTGAAATTGTAGATGAATAGTGGGATGAAAATGTTGAAATTCAATCTCTGAAAATACTGAAACTTTAATACCAAATATGGGACCTCACTAAATCTTTTCCTCATTTTATAAATTTATATTTCTGCACTTCCATTCCTCGATTTACAGTTATCTTGCAACACAATTCAACTGACCATGATTGCTTATTCTTCTAGTCTACTAGCCAGGCAAGGCATCATACTACACTGAGCAAAAAAAAGAAACGCATATTCAATTTCTCATGGCTTTATCTTCAAGGTAAATAAGAAAACATATTGTGTAAAAAGTATAAAAATAAAGAATATATACCAGCAATCACTATCACACAAGTTTGAAACTGAACACACGTCTGGGAGTCAGAAGTCCTTCGGTATGTTAGAGTGGTATCACAAAATGACAATTCCATGATTCGTTCAAATGTTAATATCGAGTGTGTCGACCGTTGGCATCAAGCGTGGACTGCACACGGCGTGTCATAGAGTTAATAAGGTTATTTACTGTCATCTGAGGGATGTTGTTTCATTCCTGAAGTAATGCCTGCTAAAGTTCCGGTACTGAAGATGGCGGATTATCACATCGTCTCACCCTTCTGTCTAATTCATCCCAGAGGTGCTCAATAGGGTTTAGATCGGGGGAGAATGCTGGCCACGGTAAGACATCAATGTTGTGTGCCTGAAGGTAAGCTGTGCAAATCCTGGCGACGTTGTCTTGCTGTAATGTCAGATTATGCTGCTGTAGAAATGGAACAAGATGAGGAGAAAGGATTTCGTCCCGATATCTGATAGCGTTTAAGTTTCCCCGTATAATGTGAAGTTGCGTTCTTCTCCCATACGCTATACCACCCCAGACCATGACGCTACCACCGCCAAATCGGCCCCTCTCGATAACACAACAGTCAGCATATCGTTCATTTCTCCTACGGTAAACACGACGACGATCATCTGCTCTAAAGAGATTAAACCTTGATTCGTCTGTGAAGAGAACCGCTTGCCAACGCTGTCGCTTCCAAATTCTGGGATCGTGGCGCCTCAACCATTGCATGCGTGCAAGTCGTCGGGTGAGGAGTAAGTGGATTTCCAACATGTGGACGATATGCTCTGATACCAAATTCTCTGAGTATTGCGCACAGTTTGAGCACTTATACGGTGGTTATGTGTTCCTGGCGTCGTTATGGCAGTTTCTACAGCTGTTCGTGTCCGATTGCGGAGATGCGTAAGTCTCATAAGGCGGTCTTGTCTGGCAGTTGTGACACGTGGACGGCCGCTCCGTGGTCGTTCGTTAGTGTTTCCAAACTGTACAAGATGGCCCTGTAGACGATGGACAGTAGTTTGATGAATATCTAGAGCAGTTGCTACTTCCTGTTGAGTTGCACCTTGGAGAAGTATAGTGACAGCACGGTTGCGCTCATCATTACTTAAACGTGGCATTCTGCAGCAACACTTTTCGTACGAAATGACAACTGGGTTTGTTAAATGGGTACTTTGACTACCTGTAACTTTCAATTTTATTGATTTCAGATACGCGGTCTTTGCGGTAGCATGAAAAACGTGCAATTTAAAAACAAGAGTCAACGGCGCGTAACACACTCGCCATATGATTTAAATGTACTGAATAATTACTGATTTTAACTATAGGTAAATGTATTAGAATGTAGATACATGTGTGTTTATATTTTATCCTAAAAAGTGATATATAAAAATGATGCGTTTCTTTTTTTGTTCAGTATATATATTTTGATTTCAGTATCTATTGAGGACCATAATATGAAAAAAACACAGATAATTCTTATATCACAAATTGTACTCATTTTTAAGACATTGTCTACAGTATCAACAGTTGATAAGATGTGTGATTTTGTCCCTTAAAGGAATACACCAGTCAGTTGAAAAGTTGTTTTAATTCAATTCATTATAACTTTTTATTCATAAATAACTTATTATTTAAAAAAAAACACCTTTATTAACATTAATATATCGAATTAGAAATTTGAATATTTGGAATTTCCTGTGGTAGTGTAAGCGGCCATGACACCTTCATGTGACGTCACGGAGACAGATCATGTTAGTTGAATAAATAAGATGTATCTGACTCTTCCCAACATCGTGCCCGTTTGGCTGTGTTTAAATATCAGATCAACTGCTATGCAATGTTTATAACTGCGTATCATTCTAATTTTGTTCTTAATAATCCCATCCCATGTTACATTTTCAAAAAACAAAGGAGTTTATTTGTATCTACGTACAATTTCATGTTTTACGTGATTGGCCGTAGGTTAAATAATTGTCAGTTTTAACTCGTTTTATGCTTACAAATGTTTTTTTCTTTCATGTCCCCAATGCTGTCGTACTTTCCCATGTTTTTTGAGGTTACTGATCGATGATCATGTGTTGACAGGTAGTCCTGTCCTGATTTTGTAAATATCAAAAGATAAATATATATGACGTTATTTTGTGAATTATATAATTTTTAATGATAAAATTGCAACTGATCAATGCTGATATAATATACGATACTGCTATTGTGACGTCACGGCTCTTTCGGAAGAGCTTTAATTGCAGGTATAATCCGAGAATGGATTATGTCCCTTGTCTCCTCACATTGCAGAGTTCTGAAAAATGGTGATCCCCATTGTTTGTTGCAACAGGCAACTTCAATCACTAAATTCTTCCTTACGGTATACTATTTTAACATTCATTAACACAAATGTCTTTTATTTACTGTCATTTATATATTCATGCTAACTTGTTAAGACCATGGCGTTTTCCTTTAATCATATACACAATGTACAGTTAAACCTATCTTACATGATCTTCCATCAAACATTGAAATATGGTCACATAAGACAGATATTCACTAAATACGGGGTTTAATTAATGTGAATACACTGTGAAGGGAAACTAAAGTTAAGGTCACATAATACAAGTTGTTGCTTAATAGAGGTGGTCACTAAAGCAGGGTTGACTGTACATACTATAGTAGATCATAGTATGTCTGTTGATGATATTAGGACAAACACAACATTTTCCCATACTTACTTTATTTTATTTGTTTTACAGAAATTGCAGTTATTAAAGTTAAACGTTCCAGCGTTATTCATGTTAGTAGCTTTAGATGAAGGCCCTGGTCCTCCAATCAAATACCAATATGCTGAACTTAACCGATTGTATTCTGTTGTGTCAATATTGGTCAGATGCTGTGATGTTTCAACCCGTTGTCTTTCTTCTACAGTAAGTTTTTACTAGCTAATACTAAAATTAGGTGGCCTAGAGAAAAAAAATGTAATAGCTTCTGTTTTTTTGCAGTTTATATATACTCTTTGGGACCTTTTTATTAAAAAAATTATCTTAAGTCTGAAGTAAGCATAAGACTTACAATATATGTTGCCTAGAAACCAGTAAGATAATAGAGAAGTAATTACTATTTCTTGTACTACCGCTAGCCATTATGACATACAACCAAGAGCAAGGACAATATTATTACCAAATAGGAAGATTAAATTGAACAACAATCAAGAATGTACATGTTGTGATTTTAATACAGCTAAAAAAAATATGCTTATGAGAAACAAAAACTTCTAAACAAAATTCTGTATTGTTGTTGGACATCCATTAATGAATTTTGTTAGCAATATAGGACACATTGCTTAGGCAAGTTGAAAAGCTATTTCATTTGTAGATTTAGAGTTTTTTATGAAAGGATAGCTATAATTTTATCGATTTGTTAGCAATTTTAGCGCAAGCCTGTAATGTAGAGTCGAACATCCCCCCTCTGTAGTTTGAGAAAAATCCTTTATTTACTGGATTAGCTACTAATGGTTAGTATTGGGATCCTGAATATGCTCCAAGTTAGAAAAAAATATTGTGTTTGATGGAAGAATCTACAAAATATGTCTATTATTTACCTATAGGAGGCACCATCAAAGTCTAATCCTTTTGGTGACCCTTCACTGCCTGCTCCACTGATGCCCATACAACCTCAAGTGATAGAACCAATGTATGGTAGAAGTAGTTACGTTAAAAAGTTGATAGAGGATTGTAATAGTTCTGATGACACTGCCAAGTTATTAAAGGTAATGTGGTTTTATTAAACATTAAGAATTACACAGAATAAATAATACAATAAAAAAAAATTATTATCAAAAACTGAAAGTATCATTATAGCTTTTCACATTTTAATTTTATGCTCTGAAACTACTGAAAAAATTAAACTACTTCCTTTTGAAAAATATTCTGAAAGTCCAATATTTCAACCAAGATTGCACTATTTTGTACTAGAATTAACTGTTATAAAATGATATCCTCAATTATTGCCCCTGTTTTTATATTTCCTCCCTCAAATCTGTGAAAAAAATTATATATTGTTAATTTAAACAATATTTATTTTATGAAATTTCAACATACAATTATTCCAATATATATACTTAAACAATGTTCAATGGGATTCAGAAACAAGTTATCAAACTTATGTAAATCTGTCTCCCTATATTGTTGAACTAGTTCTTGTCATGAATATTCATGAAATATATGTTAATCAACCAACAATCATTGAAATTATAACCAAATAGTAAGCTTTACCTTAACCACATGTATATGTAATCATGATTATTTCTTAAATTATAACCAAATAGTAAGTTTTACCTTAACCACATGTATATGTAATCATGATTATTTCTTAAATTATAACCAAATAATAAGCTTTACCTTGACCACATGTATATGTAATCATGATTATTTCTTATTTTACAGTTTTGTAGTTGGGAAAATCCTCACTTTTCCTCTACTGTACTTGGTGAACTTTTATGGCAGGTAAGAATCAAATATTTTTATTAATCAATATGTGAAAAAAACAAGGGTACAGTCAACATGTATGTTTCACGTGTGTTCATGGTCCATAAATAAAGTGTTAAAATAGATAGATTTTCTTGACATTTGCCTTTCAGTAAAAACAAAATGGTTGTTGCATTACTATTAATCTAGTATCATGTTGACATTTTATATTACACACCAATATGTAAAATCTTCAAAAAATGGAAAATTCTCAGAAATATTTCTATGAAAAATTAATTGTGGCATTTCAGCCATTTGTACTGAAATCATATCAAACATGTGAATTATTGTGAGATAGTTCAAATAGAGAAATCAAGGATGGTCCACGGATAGATTTATGACAAACAACTGATAACAATAATAATATTGGCGTATCTTGTCTTTTGGGTTATACAGAAGTTTTAGAATTGTACCAGAGCTTGCTTCAATGGCAATATATTTTTATAACTATTAAAGAAATTAAAAAGAATGACATTTATAGAAATACAAACTTCTTTTGATACTTTTGACTTCCAAGAAATATTCTTTACACTTCAAAATATTGTTTTAAATACTTTACAGAAGATGTTGTGTTTTTCAGGTGGCCTATTCTTACACCTATGAACTAAGGCCTTACTTAGATTTATTACTACAGATGTTGTTATTGGAGGATTCTTGGCAGAATCATAGAATACATAATGCATTAAAGGGTTGGTATACATCTTTAGATATCCATAATTAATGTAGATATGAAAAAATAAAAAAATCTAAATTTTATAAACAATTCTTTGATGAGTTATATTGACATTAAAGGCAATTAGTGTATACAGGAGGAAGAATGGGGCAGTCATGGTCGTGATCATATGGTAGTTGGATTTACAACTACCTATGTAATCAGTGCCAATCACCACTAACGTTGTGAATTCAAATCCCGCTCCGACGAGGTGTACTTGATACAACATAATGTTTCCTCCACCAATAAAACTGACCGCCACAATATAACTGAAATATTGTTGAAAGTGGCGTTAACCACCATAACTCCCAAACCAGGAGGAAGATAGATATCAATTACATAGTGGATTTTTACTTGTTTGGTGATAAAAAACGGGATGATTTTACAATTTTGAACTTTTTTTGAAAGATCACCTGCAAGGTCTAAAAAATTTTAATTTATTAATTTAAACAATATTTATTTCGAAAACAATCAGACAATACAAATTACATGCAGGATTCAGAAACAAGCAATTATGCTTTTATAAATCTGTCTCCTAAGTTTATTAGCTTTCATTCCTTCTTTTAATTTTGTAATAGATTTGTTATTTATATTTCTTTTATTACCAGTAATATGATCATCAGCTGTTATAGTTTTTAACATATATTATATTATGTTTAGGTATTGACGACAAAGATGGCTTATTTGACACAATACAGAGAGCCAAAAATCACTATCAGAAGAGGGCATACCAGTGTATCAAAATGATGGTCTCCCTTTTTACTGCGTAAGTACAAAGCTAATTTGTATATAGAATGATAGATTATTGAGACACTTAAAAAATGTAAGACATACATTCCATAATTCTGATAATAATCAATAGGTTTTATGCTCATTGTCTTTAAGCAATTCAAAATTTTATAGTAAATCACTATTTATATGTAGACAGGAGGGCAGTCGTGGTCATGATCATATGGTAGTTGGATTTACAACTGCCTATGCAATCAGTGCCTATCACCACTAACGTTCAGGCAAGGTGTACTCGATAAGTTTGTCAGTGACTTACTACAGGTCAGTGGTTTTCTCTGGGTACACCGGTTTCCTCCACCAATAAAACTGACTGCCACAATATAACTGTTGTTGAAAGTGGTGTTGTACACCATATACCCTAAATATAGACAATTGTTACACACATATATCTTGTTTTGCTATTTTGTCTTTTGACATAATGAACCTTTCAAAAGAATTTATAAAGCATTAAATTGGTAAGAAAAGACCAGACATCTGTGATTTTTATTAAAAAGAATTTTAGCAATAAGAATGAAATAAATAATTGGTAAAATTATTTATACTGTGGGTGTTGATGTCAAATTTTATTGATTGCAGGTGTCGTCCAGCAAAAGAAATGCTACAAGGTAATGGTGATTTAAAGAGAAAGTGGACATGGGCTGTAGAATGGCTAAATGACGAGTTAGAAAGGGTAAGTGGGAAAGGAAACAACTCTATATATATAGATTGAGAATTTTGTTGAAAAACTGTACTTTACTCTTGAGGATTTTATATTTTTAAAGTGAAATGATATCAATTTATGTGAACACGAAAGGAAAATCATTTGGAACATGCAGGACAAAGTTTTAGCATAGCAGCCAATTGAAAAAAAAAAAATTCTCAGAGATTAGAAATTTGATGGAATCTAAACTGTACAGAGATAATCATTAAATAGTCCCTTACCGCTCAACTTACCTCAATCAATTCCTTTCCTCCATCTAACCGTATTACCGTCCATATTACCATAGCTGCCATTGGAAATCTTCAATATTGGGGGAAAGAGTGTCTTTCTCCAAGGTCAAAGCCACTTACTAAAAAGGTCAGTTCAACAGTACACATCCAATTTTATATATTTTAAGCTGAATGCATATTTGATAGGCATATCATTTTGTGAGCTACATAACCTTCTAGATTATTTGACATAAAAAAAATTGCAAATTTATGAAACGATTGTTTTAATTTCAGAGACCGTATCCAGGTAATACTCAATACACCTACAACAACTGGTCACCACCAGCTCAGTCAAATGAAACATCTAATGGGTAAGTTTATAGGAATATACAAATTTGATCATTTGTGATTTTGTGTTATTTCCACTTAGAATATCAACATGACTAATCTTATGATAATAACATTAAATTTGTTTAACCTTTTCTTCTCAGAAGACAAGGTAGACATTGATTACACTAACAACAACTATTTTCCTGTATTAACACCTCCCTCCCTACAAGACATTAAGAATGTCAAGTTTTCCATTGCCATACAACCATGCTCACTATATTTGGTCCACACATTGATCATAGAGAATGTGCTTTACCTAGACATGTGTCTTTCAACCATATCATCATATTTCTGAAATTTACATCAAGTTCTTGTTAGGACAGTTTCTCCATATTGCCATTCAACCTAGGTTCATCATATTTGGTCCACATATTCATGATGGAGGCTACATGTCTGTATTTATCAATATGTTACCTTAGCTTAATTTCAGTTGCATAGTAATTTGAATCAAAAAAATCAATTTGCATTGGGCAGGACCACGCTTATTATCTATGTCAGAGTCCAAAAAACTTGTACTTCTAGTACATATTGTCGGTAGTTTTCTCCTGATACCCCAGTTTCCCCCACCAATAAAGCTGACTGCCACTAGATTGCTGAAATATTGTTGGGAAGTGATGTTAAACACCATACCCCCTAACCCATCTAGCATATATAATATTGTCAAAATGTGTAGTTTCTGATTGTATTTTAAATTTATCTAAAGTATTAGCTAAACAGCAGACTACGAAAAAAAATGCATACATAAGAATGACTTAGACATGTACCACATGCGCAGGCAGTTGAACCTGTTTAATCTGACACACAAAGGAACCAGGGAAATGTGTCGGATTGTGCAGGATGTTGGAATACTCAGGTTTTATTTTAGGTAACAAATACTTGGGGACCATAAATTTTTGTCAGATGTCACAGGATGTTGGATTGCACAAGTTCCACTGTATTAGTTAAAATTAATATTTGAGGTTCAGATACAACACTATTGTACTTATCTTTATTTTTTTCCTTCTACAGTTATTTCTTAGAGAGATCCAACAGTGCCAAGATTACGTTAAACAAAGCTTACGACTTATTGCCAGAAGAGGTAAAAATAACTCAATTATTTTATTTAGGTTTTTTTCTTTCTTAATTATGAAAATGTATTTTAATTTATATTTGGAAGTTATGAAAAGAAAGTTTAAATGCAATGGCCAACAATTCCACAAAAATTAACAACAGCCTCTCACCTAAAATCATTGAACTCAAAAAAGATCACAGCATTAATTTTTTATACATGTATATTTAACTTTATACATGTATATAATAAATATTGTTCATTTGTCTAAATTTTTTTGTGGAAGACCATTTATTACTATAATAGTGGGACAATGAACAACACCATACTTATTAATAGTAGGTCACTGTAACTTAAGTATTTTAGGTTTTAATTATATCATATTTAATTTCTCTACACTATTTGATGTACATATTTCTGTGGTGTTTGTTTCAGTTACTGAACAGAACAAATGCCATATTTATCCTTGGAAACGTGGATCTCTTTTTATTTTTATTTTAAATTTCTTATCTATTGTACAATTAATAGGTTTTTATAAGCATTTTCAACAGTTCTATACATATACAATACAAGAAATTGTGAAGATTGATACAGATATCATTAGTATATTAGTGAATTGGTTGAGATAAATAACCAGTGATAACACATGTTGAGACCTTCGAAACAGACCTTATTGTTTTTATTCGATAATGTCAAATAAAGTGTATGCCATCACACCGACCGATAATTTCCTGTATTGAGTCAATCAGATACTGATGATATCCCTCAGTGAGACCAAAGGAAAAATATCAAAATTACTGAGTAAAAATTGTAATAACATATCTTTAGATATATTAGATTAATCTTAATACATGTAGGGGCTGTCGTGGCCATGATCGTATGGTAGTTGAATTTACAACTACCTATGCAATCAATGCCTATCACCACTGATGTGAGTTCAAATCTCGATCAGGGCGAGATGTACAACATTATGTGATCAAATTTGACAGTGACTTGTGACAGGTCTGTGGTTTTCTCAGGGTCCTCCGGTTTCCTCCACCGATATAATTGAAAAGTGGCATTAAACACCATCAAACAAACATAATACAGGTGACAGCTATTGTTGTACACTGATTGTGGTGTTTTCAACATAAATTACCTTTGTGTTCTTTTTGTAAAATTCCAGAATTCATTGTAATATAACATATTTATCTTTCTACCAAAAGATATTTGAACAGTACTAAATGACTTGTTTTTAACACAGGAGCAAGAGGATGCTGAACTAACAGATGAGCAGGATAGTCCTCACCCTGATGAAGGGGTTCAGACAAACCCTCCAACTCAAAATTCAGGAGTTAACTCCCCTCCTCCTGTTGAGAAAGAGAAACAACCACAAAATCAAGAGGTTCCGCCAAAACCTCATGTTCAGAACAATCAGGTCAATGCCTCTCAATCACAACAACCGATTCCACCTAGCAACCAAATAAACAACCAACTGAACAACCAACAACCAGATACTGGAGAGGAGGAGAGCACAAGTACCAGCAATAAAAGTCCTCCTGTGGAATAAACTATGAATGGATGATGATGTTATTTATTTTAGTGCTGTTAATATTAATTATTTATTGTATACATGTTATTTTTATATTTACTTCCAACAAGGAAAATTATTTAAGGGTTTATTTGTGTATTTGCTAAATAAAAAATATTCATCCTTAGGAAAAGGAGTAAAACTGTTGTTAGTTTCATTCAGTCTTTGCTAATTTAAAGGAAATTCAACAAAAGATAATTTTATCATAATAACAGATGTCATTCAGAAGAGATTATTGAAATAGTTTTAAGGTTCTTAACCAATTTAACCTTTATTTAATTAAACAGAATCGAAAATATTTGTATTGCTTGCAAAATATTATGTAGATTTAGTTTTATACTCTTTTTATCCAGAACTATTCTTTCAACAACAAAATGAAGTCAATAATATTTGTACAGTAAAACCTGCCTAAACCAAACCCCTGTGGGACTGAAGAATGTGTTCAGTTTAGACAGGTTCAAATTACATAGACATTTAGTAGATGGGACTGTAAAGTCTGTCTGGTTTAGACAGGTTTTCGGTTCACTCAAGGTTCGGTTTAGACAGGTTTCACTGTACAAGTTTAATAAAAGAAGCCCACAATTTTATAGTTTGATTTATAGTTGATTAACAGTTACTAATAGGATTTCTAGATGCATTTTTATTATTAACTCATCTGGTCTGAAGATCCATGTGGGCTGTTGTCATCACTTTTGTGTCCATCATCATTGTTAACATCAGCTTCTTCTTTATTTAGTTAAATAAAACAAAACACCAGTTAACAATAATTAATTGCCCTGAATTACATATTTTAGCATGCCTATTATAAAGCAATTGTACTTGTCCAGGGGAAACAAGTGAAAAATAAAAAATAATATGGTGTGAATGATCTTGGGATGACCATTTACAAAGTGTGTATTTTTGTGTCAAAGGTAAATCCAAGATGGCTGCAATTGCTATTTCTCGTTAAATAATCGGCCAATTTAATAACCAGTTAGCGAGTGATTCAGGCTCAGATAAGCCTCTAATTAAATTTGCAAAAAATATAGATGCAGATTGTGCCTTCATAATATACAAATTATGTCTTTATTTTTCTCATAACCAATTTACAGAGGTACAGAGATGACTAGCTACACAATATACACAAGAAATAAATAAATAAATAAATAAATGTTGAATTGTAAAAGTAAGTGGATCAACATTATGCTTAATAGTTGAATTTTGATAAAGCTGAATTAAGGTAACTTTTTTAGTTTACTAAAGGAGGGAATATTTGGGAGATTTTTCTGTGGAATATGCATCTTTAAACACTTGTGGCAATAAAATTCACTTTAAAATGTCATGCCAAATGAGTTTAGACTGAATTTGTCTTTTTACCCTAAACATAAAAAAAAGATCTCTCTTAACTAAAGTATAACAGTACCTATTCTATATATTATTGTTAACAGAGATGAAAGTTTTCCTCTGATCAGCAGATCTCCTTTTTTTTTAAAGCACAATAATATGGAAATAAAGCATGTCAAGCTCAGTCCCAATAAGTTGGAGTTGAGGGTATATGGTCACTGTATAGGGGAGCTCCTCTTTTTTTTCACCAGTGAACTCTTTCATCTCTTTGTTAATGTGTGTATCTTTTCTCTACCTTCTCTAAAAATTGAATTGATCTTTATTTTTTAATTAATGTGTTGACATATTTATATATTAAAAGTATGTATAGAACCAACTTTCATTCAAATGAAATAATTTTATTAGTGCTAAAAATTTAATTGTTAAATTAGTTCAATATACAATATTTATTTTCCAATTACCAAGTCCCACTGTGAGCTGCCATTTATTTTAGAAATTTGTTTTTGATTCCTGTTTGTAGTTTGTTAAGAACCTTAGTTATTTTTAGCTTACGATACTGATGCAATTATTTATATCACATGCCCCTTTTGTAGACTATTTAATGAACATGAAATTAATGTGTAAACAAACAGAAAGACAAAAACTATTGCATGTTGAGGTTTTCACATATATTATGTTGTATGCCTTTAGACTGGTTCCTTGACCTATATTATGTTGTATACATATAGACTGGTTCCCTGCTGTATTGCCTCTAATTACTTGATGAATGAGCAAAGGGTTAAGATTGAAGTGAAGATTTTTTATGCCCCCCCGCAACGAAGAGTCGGGGGGCATATTAATTTACCCTGGTTCTATATTAAAAGTAAATCTGAGTTCACATGAAGTGGTAAAAAAAAACCACACTTATGGCAGTCTGTATAGCAGAGATTTTTTTTAAACAGCAAATTCATAACCCGCTTTATTGAATGAAGAAGCTAAGGAACAGAGGAAGCAGTGTATGTTTTGTGTTATAAACATTTGGGAGTATTATAGTGTACAAATATGTAGATAATCCAAGACTCGTGTGATACATGTAAAGCTATGTGTAAAAATGTATATATATCGTAGATTATAGTTTCTTCTGTATTTTATACATTTATTTCTTTATGTAAATATTATACTCCTTAGTTCCTCATCAATTGTCAGTTTTTTGACCTGACGTTTGTGATTATAGTTTGTTTGGTTTTTTTTTAAGTATTGTTATCCATTTGGAGGCATAGTACCTGCTTTTCATTTCTGCTCTTTATTCTTCCCATATTTTGTTCATTCTTTATATTATTGTATGTTTATTGTAAAATGCTAGTGACAGATAAGGACCAATTAAACATGGTACTTTTTAATTCCAGTTGATTGCATAATGTTTTTTTTATACATTTAAACAGCTGATAAATGACAGATTGATTTTTTTGTTTGTAATTACGGAGATAATTTCTGCGGATAATAGTTATATTATATTTTCAATAGCAAGATGTTTTAATAACAATGTATAATAGATAATATTCACGAGTATTTTGCCATCATAAGAAATGCACGACAAAAATTAAAATAATGACGAAGAGCACACACCAGTTTGCTTAAGTACAATACAATATTGTATATTTCAGTACAATATTAACGAGCAACTGAAGATTTTTTTTAAATATTATACCATGACAGTTATAAACAGTATAGGTAATAATAAAGAATTGATTGATTGATGTTTAACATCAACTTTAGCAGTATTTCAGCTATATCGTGGTGAATAATTAACAAATAGTTCATGGCAGTTTATGGACCGGGATGTCACCCACAAAATAGTACATGGACTGAAGCGAAGCTGAGGTCCATATACTATTTTGTGGGTGACAGACCGGTCCATAAACTGCCGTTTGACCCGAAGTGCCATGAACTATTTGTTATATTATACTCAATACATGCAAATCTGACAGACGACATGTTTTTGTTATTGTATATCTAAGACAAAAAACGAGTTCGGACAAAATCCGGAAGAAAACATTATATTGATCTGACCTGGTCCATATACTAAAATATTGACCGGCTACGCTAACAAAGACAAATAGGGAAAATAAAAACGTAAAGTATAATATTAAGGAAATATCCATTTAGTTTGTTAATTCATATATTGACTTGGTTTTCTACTGGGGAATGTTTCATTTTTTGCATATCTTAAAAAGGGTTTAAATCAATTTATAGATCAACCAATAGTACATTATATTATCTTAATAGGAAAAAAATGGACAAGAATGACCAACTTCAATAATAATCAGAATATTTTGATTGATCGATTCGTGTTTAACGCCAACTTTAGCAATATTTTAGCTACATCGTGGCATTAATTAGAATATAACGTGTTACAAATAATTGCTGGTATTTTAAAAGATGTAGAAGGCTGACTCGTACTGACGGAACACTTTATTTAGATTATAAGAAGATGCAAAGACGGCGATTGATATTCCTGCATCACTGGAAATGAGAATACAGTGTTCATTTTCCTCTTTTAGAGATAGTGTTGGGTGTTTTTTTTCATGCTTTTTCCTTTGCACAAACTTGGCAAATGTCACCTTGAAAGTCATGAGTTTTTTAAGCATTCATTAATTTTTCTTCAGTAACCTAATCTACCATCTCCAGAAGCTAGCATTTACTACTATAGTAACTTGATGTTATTTGGATCAAAATATTTTTTGTTAGAGAATATTTTTTAGTGTTCAATGATTAAAAATTAATTTAGTATGATGAATGCTTGAATGTATAAAAAATGTATTTTTACCACAATTTCTTTGCTTTCTGTTTTAATATACAATGTGATATTTTATATAAGTCAGTTGTCGCACATAATAATAAAATGTTGGTTCGTTTGTTATATGATGTTAAAATCAGATGTGTTTTTTTTTTGCAGTATTACAATAAAAACACATCACTTAAAAATTGCTTGTATTATTAAATTTTCAACAAGTTGTGTTTTGTTCACATTATCTGACATCCACAGACCTGCTGCAAGTCACTGACCAATTGTCACAGAATGTAGTACACCTGGACATTAGCAGGAATAAAACTCATAACTTTAGTGGTGATGGGCACTGATTGTATAGGTAGATGTAGCTCTAACTACAATATGATCAGTGCAGTAATGTTTAGAGTTATCTGTGAAAATTAAGCAGCATTAGACAAAATGCTATGTTAATAACATATAAGCAGCATTACAACTCGCATATGTCATACAAGTGGGGGACATCATCAACACCCCTAAATAATTTTTTACAATCTACAACCTTTCATAAAAAAAATGTGGTGAGCTAATTTCAACCAAAGTTGGCCTGAATCATTCTCAGGGTGTCTTAGTTTCAAAATTATAGTCAATGACACTGCCAATTGTGGCAAAAACAAGTTGCATTCGATGAGAAAAAGATGATGTCCACCAACACACATTTGATTATTGTAGTGCTAGCTCAATGAAGCAGTCCACCAGTCTTTGCTCTTACTCCTTAATGCTGCATGCTTGGCAGAGAAGCAGCAAATACGTCCACCAACACAAATTTGATTATTAGTCCCCTACCGGCGAAGCCGAAGGGGACTATAGTTTTAGGTTCTGTCCGTCACATTAAAATTTTAAGTTTTCCGGACTTTTTTTTTTTTTACGTCCTTTAATATTTTGACTTGATATTTAGTATGTGGCTATATCTAGATGAGTTACAGTTTAAGTTCGAATTTCGTTCCGGTCGAATGATTTTTGGCTGAGTTATGGCCCTTGAACTTGTATTTTTTGTTCAAATTTAAAGTTTTCCAGACTTTTTTTAATGTCCTTTGAGATATTGACTTGATATTTGGTATGTGGCTATATCTAGATGAGTTACAGTTTAAGTTCGAATGATTTTTGGCCGAGTTATGGCCCTTGAACTTGTATTTTTTGTTCAAATTTTAAGTTTTCCGGACTTTTTTTTTATACATCCTTTGATATATTGACTTGATATTTAGTATGTGGCTATATCTAGATGAGTTATATCGAATATCGTTCCGGTCGATTGATTTTTGGCTGAGTTATGGCCCGTGAACTTGTAATTTAAAATCTAGTCACTGCAAGGTGATACTTCTAATATTTTAGGTCCTCTGATTTTTGCGGCCGGTAGGGGACAATGTATTGCTATGTGCAATACTCTCAGAATTCTTTTAGTGCTAGCTCAATGAAGCAGTCCACCAGTCTTTGCTCTTACTCCTTAATGCTGCATGCTTGGCAGAGAAGCAGCAAATATGTCCACCAACACACATTTGATTATTGTAGTGCTAGCTCAATGAAGCAGTCCACCAGTCTGCTCTTACTCCTTAATGCTGCATGCTTGGCAGAGAAGCAGCAAATACGTCCACCAACACACATTTGATTATTGTAGTGCTAGCTCAATGAAGCAGTCCACCAGTCTTTGCTCTTACTCCTTAATGCTGCATGCTTGGCAGAGAAGCAGCAGATACGTCCACCAACACACATTTGATTATTGTAGTGCTAGCTCAATGAAGCAGTCCACCAGTCTTTGCTCTTACTCCTTAATGCTGCATGCTTGGCAGAGGAGCAGCAAATACCAGTTTTATAGAACAAATAAGTCTTTGTTTTGACCCGGCCAGAACTCAAACCCACGATCTACCACAGTGGCGGCAAGCATGCTAACCATTACATAGATGATGTCTATAACTAAAAGGGTTTGTTGGGTTATGACAGTGTTATTGCCACTTTAAACAATATTTCAGTTACATCTGGTTGGTCAGTTTTATTGAAGGGAACCAGACGAACGACTGGTCTGCCTTGTATTACATTAAGTTGTATCTAGTACATCTTGCTACAGATGGAATCAAAATAGTTTAACAAAAAACCCAAAATTTACTCTCCACGAAATTAACCACATACATAGTATTATGCCATATCAGATTGCATTATATTGCACAAATAATGTAATAAAAATTCAAAAAATATTCCTTTTTAAAAGCTTTTAATAATGTAACATATATACTGTAAAAAACAAACAAAACACAAACATACAATGTTTGATGGTGCAATAAAAAAAAACCAATCTGCTGTGAATGTCCATATATAAAATTCTGGAATGAATTATCTGTATAAAAACTATATATAAAATAGCACATCAATATAACAAAGTACCTTTAATATACACCTACTACACCTCAACCTCTCGCATCTAGTAAATCTGTTTAGAAATACATTTAAAAAAAAAAAGGCAACAAAATAAGCATTGTGCAAGTGAGAAGGCAATATGGATTTGTGGATATTTTTTTAATGTCTCTTGGAGTTTGTATTGCTCACCTGTAATTATAAGGTTTCCCATAGTTAAATGTTGGGTCACCATCAACTTTAAAATCGTAGGTCATGGGGAGGGGGGCATTCATTTGTATGTACCAAAATTTTGCTTCATTTCAAATATGTTTGTATTTTGTCAGTTTGTCTGACAACATAACAAATATATTCTCTTAAATATATGTGATATTCTTATGTGTCCATAGTTTTGTGATGAACACGTGATATTCCTATGTGTGAATAGTTTTGAGATGAATACTATTCTGTGAAAGTCTAAATTGCAGAAATTTGACGGTATGGAAATGATTTGAAACAAATACATGGCATTTTCATTTCCGGTTATTTAGGAATGTGGACACAAAAATGATTACAAAAACTTGTACAGTTTTTGGCCAGGTAAGCTTTTTCAATTATTCAATTGTTTGATGTGTTTTTCTTTATAGTGTAGGAAATTTCAGTTTACTTTTCAACTTTTTGCATTTATCAGCAATTAAAGGAATATCTCGTGGTTCAAAATATTGGTTGATTTTTAATGTAACTTTTAAATCACATTTATTTTCCACTATAAGAAGAGTTCTAACAATCGGGTTTGATTAGTATTACCTTAGAAAACTATCTTAGTGGTTGCAAGAGAGGATACTTGGCTAGAAATTCATTTGATCTAAATGTGGGTTAACTATAGACAAAGTGGTTTAATTTTGACTTAACTGAAGGCTAAAAGAAGGTTGCCACGTTATGCAAGACTAGAGGCTCAGGTGAGCCTGTATCGCTAACCTGACATAAATAAGCCCTCTTAAGAATGTCTGCATGCCGAATACATGTACATCTAAGTTACTATTCAAATCCCATAGGGTTCTATGTTAAAACTATGTCCGCTAACGGCAGCCATTTTGGACCAAGATTGAGGTCACTGAACAAAATTTTGGAAGTTGACTACCCAAGGACCATCCATGCCATGTTTGCTTTAAATTGGCTGACTGGTTTCACAGGAGAAGACTTAAACAATTTTCCCATAGGGTCCTATGTTAAAACTATGTCCACTGAAGGTGGCCATCTTGGATGGAGGTCAGGGTCACCAGACACAATTTTGAAAATTGACTACTTAAGGACCATCCATGCCATGTTTGCTTTAAATTGGCTTACTGGTTTCAGAGGAGAAGATTTTTAAACATATTTCCCATAGGGTCCTATGTTAAAAATATATCTGCTGATGGTGGCTATCATGGATGGAGGTCTGGGTCACTGGATATAATTTTGAAAGGTGACCATTTAAGGACCATTCATGCCATGTTTGCTTTAAATTGGCTTACTGGTTTCAGAGAAAACATTTTTTCAACATTTTTCCCATATTGGTCATATGTTAAAACTATGACCGCTGACGGCAGCCATCTTTGGATGGAGGTCGGGGTCACAGGACAAAATTTTGAAAGTTGACCACCTAAGGACCGTTCAGGCCATGTTTGCTTTAAATTGACTTACTGGTTTCAGAGGAGAAGATTTTTAAACATTTTTTCCATAGGGTCCTATGTTAAAACTAAGTCGAGTCATGGTGGCCATCTTGAATTTCCGATCGGCAAACGATTCACAAGTTTAGTACAGGACCACCCAATGATCATTCCTGCAAAGTAATAATTCAATTGGCTTGGTGGTTTCTGACAATAAGATTTTTAAAATTTCAGCCAATGAGAACACATTATGGACCCTGGCAGCCATGTTGGATTTCAGATCAGCACCAAAAACATAAATCTGGTAGAAGACCATCCAATGAACATTTCTGGCAAGTTTGGTTCAAATCTGTTCAGTGGTTTCAGAGAAGAAGATTTAAATGTGAAAAGCTAACGGACGGATGGATGACGGACACCTAGCCATGACAAAAGCTCACATGGCCTATGGCCAGGTGAGCTAAAAATGGAGTTTGTCATAGAGAAATTAATAGATGAACAGGGGAAAAAATAACTAAACCATAACCATACAACACAACAAATATAAATATAATCGGGGAATGATCGATACACAAACAGTGATAAGACACTTCATATAAAACAAAATTGAAAAAAAAAAAATGTTTTCTGGAATTCATTAAATAAAATTTTCAATGTTTTTTTTTTTAAATAATTTTTTCCAATCAGGACTTGTATTTTTTTTTACATCTGTATTATATTACAAAAATAAACTTTTGAAGATAGAGTAAAAAATATTCTTAATAGTAATACATGTTTTTTTAATGTCAAAACTGGGCAAATGTAAACCTGACTATGTAAAAAAAAGCGCTACTGTTGTCAAATCATTACATTTTTGTAAGAAAAAGATTTAATTCAATTCTTTATTTATTTACCAAGGATAGCATAAAAAGATTATGTTCAACAATTAAAAAAAATATTTATTTACCAGTTCTTATGAAATAGAAAAATTTTAAACAATCAATTTTATGTTGTAGTAAAGTTGAAAATGGTTGATATAGACAAATTTATTGACTTAAGTTGCAGATGAATTTTACCTTTTAGATAAATCACTGGTATCACAAAAATATTATGCATATCAATGTCTAATAAACAATGGAGCACTGATAAAACTGAACAGCAAAATATCAATGTCTAATAAACAATAGAGTACTGATAAAACTGAACAGCAAAATATGGTTTATAAAGAATAGGAGACTATCTGTGTATAGCACTAAATCTAACAATAAGTCCTATGATTGTGTCAAAAAATATATAACATTTAAATATTTGGTCCTCTTCAGAGCAACAATGCAATACAATTAAAAAATATAGCTCATATTTATAACTTGAGTAAAAAAAATAAGTTTTTGGTTGGAATTGTAAGAAATATATAAAGTTGGAATGAACAATGCAACAAAATCTTTAAAAAAAAAACAGTTTGTCAAGAAAAAATATAAGTTTGGTCATATTTACTTGTCCCTTTAAACAATAACTCTCAAGGCTGACTTAATGTATGACGACATTTCACGATGAACAATCAAATGAATTATCCCCTTCAAAGAGGAAATTATTCATCATTTGGTGGTCATGGTATAACTATGGTATAAAATATCTAATTAAAATGATGTGTCTTAAGGCAAATCTTTAGATTTTAAATGGTCTATCTACAGCAATCTTTTCTAAGTAAAGCAAATCTTTTAATAATTTGGTAGAAAAGCAGTGAAAATGCTGTGAATAAAACATACTCAAATTTACAACATTCATTAATAGTTCACATGTGTGATACCATCTTTAATATTAACCTTTATGACACCAAACATCTGTCTATTTCAAACAAAACAGCTGTATGTTGTAAATCCACAAATTAATGATAGTACCACCAGTAAATAATTGAGATTTAAATAAAAGAATTGTGACCATTGTTGAAAAAAAAAATTAGATGACATACAAGGATACTGTCAAAATGTAAATTTATACTATTAACCTTTTATTATTTTTAATACCATTATTATACACAATGAGGATTTTCTGCATTAATTTGTGAATTTACAGTATTTCAATCAAATCATTTAGTTCAAATGATATTAGATTTATACTGATTTCATCAATTGATTCACATGTTATCTGATTAATTTCATTAATTGATTCACATTTTATCTGATGGATTTCATCAATTGATTCACATGTTATCTGATTGATTTCATCAATTGATTCACATGTTGTCTGATTGATTTCATCAATTGATGCACATGTTATCTGATTGATTTCATGATTCACATGTCATCTGAATGATTCCATCAATTGATTCACATGTAATCCGACTGATTTCATCAATTGATTCACATGTAATCTGATTGATTTCATCAAT
>MJUT01046031.1:169230-180179 GCA_002080005.1 Gigantidas platifrons | reverse complement strand
TGATTTCATCAATTGATTCACATGTTATCTGATTAATTTCATTAATTGATTCACATTTTATCTGATGGATTTCATCAATTGATTCACATGTCATCTGATTGATTTCATCAATTGATTCACATGTTGTCCGATTGATTTCATCAATTGATTCACATGTTATCTGACTGATTTCATCAATTGATTCACATGTTATCTGATTAATTTCATTAATTGATTCACACTTTATCTGATGGATTTCATCAATTGATGCACGTGTAATCTGATTAATTTCATCAATTGATTCACATGTAATCTGATTGATTTCATCAATTGATTCACATGTAATCTGATTTGATTTCATCAATTGATTCACATTTTATCTGATGGATTTCATCAATTGATTCACATGTAATCTGATTGATTTCATCAATTGATTCACATGTTATCTGATTGATTTCTTCAATTGATTCACATTTTATCTGATGGATTTCATCAATTGATTCACGTGTAATCTGATTAATTTCATCAATTGATTCACATGTAATCCGATTGATTTCATCAATTGATTCACATGTAATCTGATTTGATTTCATCAATTGATTCACATTTTATCTGGTGGATTTCATCAATTGATTCACATGTAATCTGACTGATTTCATCAATTGATTCACATGTTATCTGATTGATTTCATAAAGTGATTCACATGTTATCTGTTTGATTTCATCAATTGATTCACATGTAATATAAATTTTATCATTATTCTGATTCACATGTTAAATTTTAAAATTATACTGATTCACATGTTAAATTTTAACATTATACTGATTAACATGTTAAATTTTAACATTATATGGATCATTTTCTCCTTTCCTTTTCCATCTTCCTATACACCATCTGTAAGTTATCTCTGGTAGTCGCTAATGATGGGTCTAACTCCAAGGCTTTGTTATACGATTTTACTGCAGCTTCATATTTACCCCATCTATGGTATAAAACACCTGTAAAAAATAATTCATTGACGTATTAAATTATAAATGGGATCATAAAACTAAATTAAACCAGCCCTGAGAGCAATCATATATATTTGTGTTACTGGTATCAATTTTGTTTATTTTATTATGATTTTACAATTGGATTTTGGAATTGTTTCGACAAAGTGATATTTTTGTTATTAACATATTCATGGCAGAATCAAAAATTTTCTATATCTAAGGTCTAATAATATTTGGGTAATGGTGGCTAAACCAAAATGCTTCAGAAGAATACACAATTTTTCCAGCTATACCACAATGAGAATGAATTACTTTTTGATGAGATGATGATACCTCCTTTGAACTATAGATCAACAAGGTGGAATGGATTTTAATAGTGCCAGCTCACTGAAACAACAGTCTCCACATTATCATCTGCCCATTAGTTAGAGCTACAGCACATACATGATTTACAAGAAAAAAATAATCTGAAACTGATATCATAAAAATAGAGCACACCTCGCCATGAATAGGGTTCGAACTCACAACTTTAGTGGTGATATGCACTGATAGCACAGGTAGTTGTAAATTCAACTACCATACATTCACGACCACCCCTTATTATTAGTAATATCATATTTTTGTTTAATTTGTTGAAGGAGCTCTATATTGAACTGAAATGAAATCTGTAACGAAAACAGATTGACAGACGTAACAATTAATTCTCCCATTAACAAGTGGTGGAACCTGATACAAGTCTACCTTACCTAAATTGGCATAATATCTGGAATCATGACTGCTTTGCTGTATAGCTTTCAAGAATGCAGCCTCACTTTCCTTGAATTTGTCCTGTTTACCCAATATATTAGCCAGATTAAACATTAGGGAGGGATCATTACTGTACTGTAAAGCTTCTTTACCAACTTTTTCCGCTTCTTTGGTTAATCCTAAAATATTAAATTATGACATCTACACTCTAATTAGTCAAAGGTAAAGAGGTACAATTTAAAACTGAATTTTTATTATAAAATTTGAATGATTCATCCTTGAATTTCATTGTTAGACATTGTATGTCTACAGTCAATATGATATCATTTTGAAACCTATATATATATATATATACCAAACACCTTTAGACATTTTTCTTTAGACGAATAAAAGAAGAATGGTTCCATAGGACACAGATGCAATGCCTTCCAGCTAATATTAAGCTAAAATATATGCTTGGTGCAGCAGATAATATAGCTTTCACCTCAGGTCATAAAAATAGACATTTTTAATTAATTAATGGGTAAAATTTTAAACCATCCAAGCCATTATAGACAAAATCTAACTTGACTTGTGTATCGTGGATCAAAACTATTGTATAAATATGTTAATCATTTAGTTAAGGGAAACTACAGTTAGAGCACAGATACCACAAATCTTTCATATTTCAAACAATTAAGGGTTAGGGTTATGGTGTTTAATGTCACACAACAAAATTCAGTTATATCGTGGCAGTCAGTTTTATTGGTGGAGGAAACCAGGGTACCTGGAGAAAACCACCGACCTGTCGCAAGTCACTGACAAACTGTATCATATATTATTATACCTCACTAGCTTCTCATTGGCTTAAATTAAATCACATGACCTGAAATAATTTTAATGTTTTGTGAAAATTAACCCAAACATGAAACAACTAGTTGTTTACCGGGTAATAACCCTTTTGTTCCCCGGTAAACAACCCATTGCGTGCCTCAAAAGGGAAACAACTCTTTCCAGAAGTGACATTGTCGTCTGTTTGTTTACAATTTGGTCGAACCAGCAGGATGGCAGTCGCTAATTCTTCTACTTCTATATTTGGAAAGGCTAACGAAAATGACATTAATGACATTTTGCAATCCAAGGATTAAAAAAATGCCACTAAAGTCACACTGTAAACACTGACGGCATACGTTATTGAAGCCAACAAAGATGTGAATTTGTGTGACTGCTCACCTGAGCAGCTGGCAGAATTAATGAGAAACTTTTACATCTAGATGTCCGAAAAATGTACTCAAATCTGTTGAAAATATTACTGACGGCCAGTTTGTGCCCTATATCACTGGTTGTGTTGTGAACTTTAATATAAACATGAAATAGTTTAACATTTGTTAAAAATTTGTCAAAAGTTATTAAACACACATTTTGTTTAAATACATGTATATTTATTTAAATGTCCAATCCTTGGTCTGTTGTTCGGTATAATAAAACAGTTATTGCCTTCAATGGATTGTAAACATCAGAATTGTTAACCTTCAAGAGGTTGTTTCTCTCTGGCTTAAAAGCCCTCGGGAAAACAACCCCCTTCAGGTTAACAATTCTGGATGTTTACATCCATTGAGGGCAATAATTGTTTAATGTTGTATCGAGTACACCTCGCCATGAGTTGGATTAAAACTCAATGTTAGTGGTGATAGACACTGATTACACAGGTAGTGTTGTAAATCAATATATCATACGATCATGACCATGACGGCCCCTCAACAATTAAAGACAGAGATTCCCAAACATGCCGGTCCGCTGGACAAATCAGGTAAAAATCAATTCGGTCCGGAAAAACATTGATTTCCACCGGACCGATTGTCCGGTATAAAATACTAGGTTTGTTGTATAAAAGAGCCCTGTTTGATCTCCAATTTGTCCATAATTTATTTTGATTAAAACTAAAGTGAAATGCCAGATCAAAACTCTTTTCTTGTATCATTTATCGTTCCTCCATGCTTTGATGAAGTTCAAGGACATTGACAAAATTAAAGTCACAATCTCAGAAACGCTTTAATGAACGAAAATATCAATATTTGAAATGTAAGAACAAGAATTACTCCGGACCGGACACGTAAAAATTATCGGATATCAATTTGGCACCAAATTTAAACTTGTCTTTTGTGCAAAATACAATAGAGGACTTGATTTAGGCTTTTGGGAAATATTGAAACCTTTGAAATGGACAAATATTACAAGCTTTTTCCTGATTAAGACAAATGGTTGAAAAGATCCACTAAAATTTTTATTTCTCTGTGAATTTAAATAAATTACTTTGCTTTATTTATATAAAAAAAATAAATTCTACAAAATGTTTACTTCAAAGCAGACTTGTTTTAACAAACAATGTTCAGAAAAATATATATACAGTTAATTTGCGCTACAAAAACGAGAAATGGAAAATTGGTAGCCCTTGGTTGAAAACAACCTTACCACTGCAGGAAAAGCTTGATATTTTTTCGGTCCTGTGAAATTCTGTTCGGTCTGGTGAAAAGGGAGTCTTTACCAGACCGAATGTCTGGTAAAGTGAGACAGACTTTGGTAATCTCTGTAAAGAAAATTACTCTGGCACCATAAAATTCTTCTAATTTAATTTGTGTATTATGATAAAAAAAAAACATTGACTTTTGTGTAAAACTTTAAAAACATTTGGCCAAAATTTGCCAAGGGAAAATAAAGTAAGAGCACAGAAATCACAAATTTGCTATTTTCAATTAGTTGAGGGACATAACTCTGGACCCATAAAAGGAATAATAACAATTTTAAACCATTTGGGAAATGGAAACAAACTTAGAGCATGGAAACCAAGGCCAGATGAACAGAAAGATGGACAATGGTAACAGTTAATGCTCTGACACTTTATGGTGGGGGGAAAGGGAAAAAAAAGTTAGAGCATGGAATCCAAATCCTGATGGACAATGGCAACAATTATTACCCCATTTACTTATGGTGGGGGTAAAAGGAAACAAAAATTAGAGCATAGAATTCAAAACCATATGGACAGAAAGACGGACAATGGCAACAATTATTATTACCCCGTCAACTTATGGTGGGGGGAAAAGGAAACAAAAATTAGAGCATAGAATCCAAAACCACATGGACAGAAAGATAGATAACAGCAATACTTAATGCCCTGTCACCTTATAGAAGGGGCATAAAAATAAGATTCATAGCATACATAGGAGAAAAAATATCTACCTATATTGTCTAAAAGAATAGCCATATTTGACCAAGCATTTACATGATCAGGTTTCTGTAAAGTGGCATTTCTAAATGCTTGTATCGCTAACTGGCTCTTTCCTGTCTCTAGATACTGAAAATAAAAACAACTACTTATATTATTCAGTCATTGTGTCAAAGGAACACTTTAAACATATTATTTTGATACTTGCATTGTAAATTTAAATCAAAAGAACAACCTCATAGAAGACGATTTTATCATAGGCAGTTTATATGGATAAATTACTACTATCATACCAGTAATATAATAAACATTGATTTCAAAAAATGTTTGGATACTAAATTCTTTGTTGGGGAAATGTTTACATTTCAAAAGAAAACAACTGCATTTTAACAGATTGAAAAGAGGAGCATTCAAATGCATATTCTTTTACTTTGATATGTTACTTCAGTGTAATAAGAAATTGTCCGTCATTTTTCTAATAGCAACCTTTCTTGTAAAAGTGAAAAAATAACTTTGCTTAAATTTTTTTTTAAAGTAAAACATTTATGCTGGGTTCACACAAAAACAGTTTCCGATATGTTATTGTTGTAATGTATCAATTTGAAACATTTCAGACACTAACTTGTGTTCAGACGTCAAATCTAAAACATTTTGAACAATGTCTCGAAAAAAAAACTTACTGAGATCATGTGATACTGTAATACATTTCATATACATTTCAGAGGTTGAATCATATCGAAAACGTATATGTGATGTGCTTTTGATATTTCAACTGAAACGATTTCCATACATGCCAGATATTTGACAACATGTGAAGATATAATTCATTATCATATACTTGCTCAAGATATGTTTAATTTTGCATATGTGATAAATTCGAAATGCAACAAGTCATATCTCCCAGGGGTGTAATAACCTGATCCGTATTACATGGGGGGTGTAATAATGTGTGCAGTATTACATGGGAGGTGAGATATGGATTTTTCAAAATGGCGGCCGGAAATCTTGCATCAAATTTTATTTAGTTTTTCACAATTATTTTGTCATTCATTTTGGAAAAAATATGTTTTCCTTCCAAAATTCACGTTTTGCGGTCCGACCAGTTTTCGTTATTAATGTATCGTTGTTTACTTCCGTCGTCTGTTACTGTCAAAATGGATTACGAAGAAAACCTGGAAAATGCTTGTTGTGCAACGAATGATGACACGTCACTCCTTTATGAACCAAAGATTGAATCATCTTGTGTTGTTGTATTAAAAGTGTAACTGCATGAGGATTATGACTCTAAATACATATAATAAAAACGTAGATCTATATATAATATGACATTGCATCACGATCAGCTTTCACACATGAAGAAAGACACATTGACTTAAATAATCTGTAAGCAAAAGCTATCATTGCATTTTGTTTCGACAAAAAAATTAATGAATTCAGTTGTATTTAACTTGTGTATTCTCAAAATGTTTTTATCATAGAAAATTATTTTGAAATTCTAGAGCAAAAATACATTAAATTATGTTTTATTGATAACTAAATTATCAAATTCAAAATCGGACATGAAATATATAGGGAATATTGGAATCGTACGAATACTTTTGTCCACAGTCTGTATATGATAAATAGGTTATGATATGGCATTTTTCATATTACATGCCATATCAACCCTCGACCCATATTAGCCCTCGGGCCTTCATCCCTTGGGCTAATATGGAGGTCTCGGGTTGATATGACATGTAATATGAAAAATGCCATATAATAATCTATAATTATCAAAACGATTTTAACACATTTTCGAAACATTTTTGTTAATCAAATTTTCAGATACATTCCATTTCATAATTATTACTAAACTGACTGCATATACAGCAAGTGCATTTTGAACATAACCATCATACCAAGTTGCCCAGATTGTAATAACAGTCTGGGTATTTTTTCCTATGTTTTAAAGCTGTATAATAACTTCTTTCAGCAGAACTGTTTTTATGTAAAGAAGCTTGTACAATACCCAGGTTCATCCATGCTGCAGCAAAGTCTTCTCTACAATTAAAAATAATCTCATTAGACTCAATATTACGTTGAAACGAGAAATTAACTATATTCTTAGAAACAGATTTAAATCAAGAAATACATTTGAGACAAAACAAATTCATTATAAAGCAAATTTCTTTTAATACAGTTTCCTATGTAACAGTATTTCTGTAATATAAGCAATGGTGTCTTGAATAAAATTTGAGAATTGTAAAACCATTTCTATATTATGAGACTGCACAAATTCTACTTCTAACAAAACTGACTGCCTTAATAGGATTAATGACTGTCTTAATATGATTACTAACTGCCCTAGTAGGATTACAGACTGCCTTAATAGGATAAAGATGGATTGTGATGGTAATAAGCAAGCATGCAAAAATTATGAAATATGTCTTATAAGTACTGTAGTGCACATTCAGAACAGCTTATTTTCGACGTTTTAAATATTCATTGAGGTAATTGCTATGGCAAAATTTCAAAGGTTATATTTCATTGCCATATTTCTATCAATGCATATGACAATATCTAACCTGATGTTGACTGCCTTTAACAATAGACTCTCAGCCTCAACCAATTGTCCTCTCTCCTTCAATATATTACCCAAATTATTCATTGCTTGGTCATACTGTTTATTCAATCTGAAAAAAAAACAATGAAAATTTATAATAATTCAAAATAAGCACAACATTTCATTAAAATATTTTTTTCTGAAATATAATGTTATGGTAAGACACAACAAATGTATATTAAAAGCAAGTGTGGACACAGTATTTTGCTTGACACAGTAAATTGCTGAACACAATAATGTGTTGCGACACAGTAATATGCTGGACTCATTGTATTTTGGACATTTGTCTTGATTTATTATTTCAAGTATTAAATATGGTTTCCATAGATGTAAAATTTCGAAATTAGCACCCATTCTAGACCCTTCCTTGAAATAAAATATGAATTTCTTTATGGTCCACCAAAAAACCCATAAAGATGGTCATTTTGCCCCAAAAAAATGCATTAAAATTGGATGAAAAATCCAGACAGATCAAATTTTGGAATTCAGTTGTTGTTGGTTCCTTTTTTCAGTAAAGTTTATCTCCGAAACCATAACCTATAGAGGAAGCTCTCTGTGTAATCACAAAAACCATGAAAATCAGAATAACAGAAGCAGCCATTTTTGCACCTTAGAGTCTCTTGTTTGGATACGAGTATGATTACAATATCCCAAATCAATACCAATCTTTAATCAGTGCTATGAATCGTTTAAAATTCAGAAGGATTCATGAACTATGACTTAAATTATCACACTAAAACCATTTTGCCTACAACAATGACAGACCCATAATATAATACAACCACAACATTTTTGCGGTCATATGAAAAAGTAATCATAAACGTAATACACTCTATGAATCAAATTTCATTGAGGTAGAACTTGAGTTATTGTGCAGAAACCAAAGTCCAGTCGGATGCAGAATATAAATAAATGTCACTAAAAACAGGGACAGCTATGGGTTTTGAAACCTACTCTATTGCTAGTCTGTATTTCTCAATAGCAATATCAGCATTTCCTTTGTCACCATTCAGCTTTCCAATGTTATAATGTACCTAGAATATACATGGGTATAATTAATTAAAATCGTAGAATGTGTCCGTAAGCCATGCACCAGTTGAATTACAAGTTATACCAACATGTATCTTCTGAAAACTATTTCACTCACAAACTTTATGTGCTTTAACCATAAAAGCCTGGATCACTTACCTGATTTACAAGTAAATATTGGTTGGGTTTTTTTTTTGGTTGTTTTGTTTTACACAACAGGACACAATGTGCTTTAAATTAATACAATTGATTTCCCTTTTCCATACATATATGACAATCCTGATTTTCATCATGTTGATAGTCGCATTCCTTTTGCAGTTTTGGGCTTTTATTCTTATAGTGCTAGGGGTCAATCCCCCCAAACTCCCAACTTGTTCTTACATTGAAGAATAATGGTCAAATCCCAAAAAATTACATAACAAAAAATAAAATCTCACACAAGAAACATACATGTACATCCATAAAGAGACATAATAAAGCAAAAAATAAATTCAATACAAACCTTTGCATTCAGTGGACAGACTTTAGCACCAGATAAAAACAATGACATCTCCTGTCTCCATTGGTCACTTCTATGTATACATTTTAGAACTAACATCAACACAACATAATATATACAAAACTTCACAGCCTGTAAGAACAAAATTAAGCATGGAATTTGAATCTGACCATTTCTATTTTTGGTTTATGGTATTAAATGCCACATTCAACAATATTTCAGTCATATTGTGGCAGTCAGTTTTATTGGTGGAGGGAACCGGAGTACTCTGAGAAAACCACCGACCCGACCTGTCGCAAGTCACTGACAAACTTTATCACATAATGCTGTATCGAGTACATCTCTCCATGAACAAGGTTCGAACTCACAACTTTAGTGATGATATGCATTGATTGCATAGATAGTTGTAAATATAACTATCATATGATCACGGCCATGACGGCCTCTGTCTGACCTTTTATAATAGGAATATATTGGAAGATGTTCATAATCAATGCCACTTCTAAATTATAAATAACAGAGCCACATTTTGAGCTTTAACAGATCAATGATTTTACTTCTAAGTTATAAAAAAATACACAGTATCTTTCTAAAGTTGAACAGACTAACAATTTACTTCCAAGTAATACATAACATAGAGCCTCATTTTGAGGTTCATCAACCTACCTTTCTCCTGTCTTTATTTAGACAGAGTTTACCAACCCCAACAGTAACAATGATACAGAATCCTGCAGATGGCAAATATAGAACTCTTTCTGCTATCACAAAGCCAACACGAAAAAACAGATTGGTGGCTGGTAGAAATGGAATGATCAGGAAGGCTAAGGCCATTGTTATGTTTCTAAAAGAAAATAAACATGTGTCGAAAAGAAAAGAAAATAAATATTCAAAAATAAGAATAAAAACTAAAATATATATAAATAGTCAAACCTGTATCAAGGGAAGATTTAAATGAGGTCACATAAGACAGTTGGTCAGTAATGGTCACTAAATATGAAATACACTGTGAAGTGAAGTTAAAATTAATGTCACAAAATACAAGTTATTCCTTAATTGAGGTGTTAACTACAGCAGGATTGACTTATGTCCTTTTTTTCTTAAAGTACCTTTTCAATATTTTTTTTTTCAATTTCCAATGAAACACCACTAAAACTATATTTTTTGTGTAAAATAGATAAGTTTTAAACACATTGATTTGATATGGTGTTAGTTTTGAAATGTCTAAAAAAATATTATATGTTCCTTTTAGACTGGCTTGAACTTTAAAATAAATTTGTTCAAAAAAACTTCAAACTGGTTAAAACTTTCACCTATTTTGGCACAAGTACCCGGTATAAAAGAAATATGACCAATCCGTAAATTAATTGTTTTAATTAGTATCATTTAAATTCATTTTAAGTCATAGCATCTCATACACAAAAACCCCACCATACCCAGATGGTGTTTTAATTTACACTGGGTACTGGTGAAGGTTCCCGGGACTCAAACCCACAGAGCTGCTGAGCACATTGCCAGGTGGTGGATAGGGATACCCTCCAATAGGGGGTTGTTAGGAGAGCTGCTGAGCACATTGCCAGGTGGTGGATAGGGGATACCCTCCAATAGGGGGTTGTTAGGAGAGCTGCTGAGCACATTGCCAGGTGGTGGATAGGGGATACCCTCCATTAGGGGGTTGTTAGGAGAGCTGCTGAGCACATTGCCAGGTGGTGGATAGGGGATACCCCCAATAGGGGGTTGCTAGGAGAGCTGCTGAGCACATTGCCAGGTGGTGGATAGGGGATACCCTCCAATAGGGGGTTGTTAGGAGAGCTGCTGAGCACATTACCAGGTGGTGGATAGGGGGTACCCTCCAATAGGGGGTTGTTAGGAGAGCTGCTGAGCACATTACCAGGTGGTGG
>MJUT01046031.1:120957-169145 GCA_002080005.1 Gigantidas platifrons | reverse complement strand
TAAATTAATTGTTTTAATTAGTATCATTTAAATTCATTTTAAGTCATAGCATCTCATACACAAAAACCCCACCATACCCAGATGGTGTTTTAATTTACACTGGGTACTGGTGAAGGTTCCCGGGACTCAAACCCACAGAGCTGCTGAGCACATTGCCAGGTGGTGGATAGGGGAAAACCTCCAATAGGGGGTTGTTAGGAGAGCTGCTGAGCACATTGCCAGGTGGTGGATAGGGGATACCCTCCAATGGGGGGTTGTTAGGAGAGCTGCTGAGCACATTGCCAGGTGATGGATAGGGGATACCCTCCATTAGGGGGTTGTTAGGAGAGCTGCTGAGCACATTGCCAGGTGGTGGATAGGGGATACCCTCCAATGGGGGGTTGTTAGGTTATAATATGGAAAGCCTAATCATGGACCATTGTGAGTTATGTGTTTGGCGAATACCATGCTCCCTGCATGCTAAAAACTTTCTTTTGTAGTTTTCGAAAAATAGTAGGTACATTGTAGCTGCTATAAAACACTATATTTTTCATCCCTAGCCAGCTCTCCATACCTTTCCAGTGCCAATAAAGTCATTGCCCCAGTTGGCCTAACCCTCCCTTATTTCTATATAGTTTCTTTTTTTATTTATATTATTGAACTTGTTCTCATCCAGAATACTGCTCACTGGATGTTGGGCAATAATCAATCAATATTTGAACTTACATTTTTTGTTGTGTAAGAACACCATTCATTGATGTAAATAATAAAGCTGCCATTAATATCCAAAATATTATCACAAACAAAATCCTCCAATCAAACAGAGATTCTATCACAGGAATGCATCCCATCGACCAATCAAAACAAAGCCACCAAGGATGTATTAACAACCAACTGTTTATGCAGTATAAATAATTATAATTAATTGCCTGCAAAAAAAAATAAAAATAAAATCTTCAACACAATTCACAAATGGAACAATATTTTACAAAGAATAAATACTTTAATGATTACATACAGATAAAAGTATAAAACCAATTATTAATAGGGGGCTGGGATCCCATTAACCGTTTTAACCCACCACATTATTGTGCCTGTCCCAGACCAGGACCTCAATTTCCAATGTCATATGTCATTGTCTTTTCTATGTTCAATGATTTGAGGTGAGAGGTGATTTGTTTGTTTTGTTGACATTTTCATCTTTTAAGAGTTGACATTTACAATCAATTCTGCCATTCTTTATCCAAGAGTTTTGTCTTTTGCTGATTGGCTGAAAATGATATCATAATAAGGTACATAACTGACAATATCCAGCAGATGGTGGTGTAGGGGAATTAAGAAATTACAGATAACACAAACAAAGGGTGAAGAAGAGGCATCTCATAACCTTTGGCTATTGAAGATGAACAACTTGTAGAAATAAAGTTTAACAAAGTTTTTCTTTACCCTAAATATAGAACCATTAACAAAGGAATGTGGATTATCAAAAACTTGGAATGTAGGAGTCATGGATCCCATCAGTCTCCATCGTGTAATTAAAATAACAAGTCCTGAGATTAGTACAATCACATGTCGATACAGGAGGCATTTCTTCCACGATTTATTGGATTCCTGAAAATATACAATGAAAATAGTTTTGTAGCAAAAAAAAATAGTATACATAGGATACCATAACGCTGTAAGTTAATATGGGTAAACAGGCAAATCTTACTGTCATTTTATACGCTTCCTTTTAATTCCTAAGAAAGTGCCCCCCCAAAAAAAAAGAGTTAGGATTATGTCGTTTAACGCTACTTTCAACAATATTTCAGTTATATCATGGAAGTCAGTTATATTGATGGAGGAAATCGGAGTACCAGAAAAGACCACCAACCTGCCGCAAGTCACCAACAAACTTTATTGCACGTTGTATCGAGTACATATTGCCATGAGTGGGATTGAAACCCACATTTTTAGTGGTCATAGGCACTGATTGCACAAGTAGTTGTAAATCCAACTACCATACGATCACGACTACGATGGCCCTAACCTTTTTCAGATTATTTCAGCTATGACAACAGGGTTATTAAATCAAGTTCAAGAGATAAATCATGCTTTATTTCTAAATACATGGTAATCTTGTACTCATACTCAGAAAACATCCAATCAGAATGGCATATTCAATAAATACAGTGTTCTGATTGGACAATTTTGGAGTATGAGTATATAACTCGTATTTGAAAGTTTTATGAAGCCTAATCTTATAACACTAGACCACAGTAACAACAATTTGTATATGAAGTTCCAATTTACAAATATCTAAATTATGTTTATTTTAAAATGAGACTTTAAAATTTATTTTTCACCTAGTAATTTTTTTAAAATGACTGAAAATTGTGTTTTGTTTAAATAACAGACTTTTGTTCTTTGAGTTACCTGTTCATCTGAAGTATTAAGACATGCTTTTATACCAACAGTTGCCAAGAGATCAATTCTACATATCATAAGTATGTCATAAGCACTTATTATTCCCTGTAACGAAAAAAATGAGCATCATATAAGTATTTCATAAGTGCTGATTATTTCCACTGAATAATGCCAATTATTGAAAAGCCTACAACCACTGTTAGATGAAGAACAGCTAAATTTATTTGTTGTTACATCCAATTATTGTCTTGTGACAGATCCACAATTATGCTCATTACTGAGGACCCTACTGTGACCGTGAAATGTAAAACAGCAATACCTTTATGTAAATTTTTGTCTAAGTATAAAATTGGATATTCATCTCATATTCGTTTGACTGTCAAATGTAGAACAATGAGGTGGCTCAATGAGTTAGGTCGCTGGATCTAACAGCTTATACAAGCCTATCACCAATACGGCGTGGGTTCGCGCCCGGCTTTGTAAATTACAAAAAAGGGTGCACTCGACTCGCAGCGCAAGTAATAAAGTTTACCAGTTGCTTGCCCATGGACGGTGGTTCTCTCCAGGTACTCTGGCTTCCTCCACCACTAAAACTGGTCGTCATGATATAGCTGAAATATTGCTGAAAGTGGCATTAAATACAAAAATTCAAATTCAAATTTTAGAACAACATTAATTGAGCTGTACCTTTATGTTAATCTAAGTGTAAAATTGGATAATCTCTAATGTTAATTTACATCCATATCTTTTCTTAATCCTTTATAGAGTAAAATTTAAGAATTCCCCAATATGTTAATACATTTGAAATGACAACTTCACCTGTCAAATCCATCAAGTTTTACTAATTGACTTGACTGAATTTTATGGACAAGAAGATTATATGGACTACATGTCTAATGTAGATTGCATTTCTAATTCCACTATAGATTTACTATGAGAAACATATTCTTAGAAAAAATGTCTTTATCTATAATCTAAAAACTATGGTATACTATACAAAGTTACATTAAAAACAGACATTTTCCTATTTTCACAATTTTCTGGGACAGAATAAAATAACATACCAAGACAGTTATACCCTGTTCTTTACACAATACAGACATAGCACAAAACACCATACTAATACACAAGCAATGCCACGATACAGCAGATGGTCTGTACAATGTAATACTAGTATCTGGAAATAACAACACAAAATCACATTAAATATATACATGTACATGTATTGCCATATTTAGTGGACTATTAGATGATCTGGGGTATTACCCGCAAAGTCATATTTATTTTTTTAAATGATTTTGTTCATAGATTACCTGTACTGCAGTTTAACCTGTAAGTTATTTGGTTGTTGAATACTGATAGATGGAAACACCATATAGTTAACCTGTAAGGTATTTGGTTGTTGAATACTGATAGATGGAAACACCATATAGTTAACCTGTAAGTTATTTGGTTGTTGAATACTGATAGATGGAAACACCATAGAGATCAACCAAACAATTTTCAGGGGAAATGTACCGACCTAGGCACCTGGTAATACATTAAAACAATTAAACATTTCTGTCTTCTATATATTTTTTTAAGTCATTACTCATATTTAAGTTATGCAAACAATGGATACTTAACTGTCTATATAATGATTGTTCAATTATTAACCATATACGTAGTTGTGAATGTTACATGAAAAACAATAATCAGACTGTTTATTAATATTTTTTTCAGACCCTGAACAATAGCTAAAAGTTACATAATTGTTGGAATGACAAATTTCATTGGATAATATTGTCGGTTATACATGTTTTCATGTTGAAATTTCAACGTAAATGTGTATTACAAAGCTCCTCTGTCTTACTTTTGGCATATTTTGTTTTTGTATATATTATTTATTTGTGTATTCTATGTCGTTGTATTTTGGATTATTAGAAAAAAGATATATATATAATTGGAATATTCTTCATAAAGATTCTTAAAGTATAAATAGATTTTTGAAGTCAATAAGTCTTGACCTACAATTTAAAAATATGGCAATTATTATGCATATGTTAGTAATACATATGTGAATTTGTTATATCTGACATTTATTTGTTCATTTTTTCATTCTTGTTAACGTTTTGATTACGTGGTATCTTTTTTCATTAACATTAAAATACAAATTTGTACCTTTCAGACAAGCTTTCACATAGGCAAGAAATGACAAAATTAAAAACAAAGCACATAACAGATCTGCTCTTCCAACAATTCCTGCTACCTATAAATAGAAAAACAATTAATAAAACAGAAGACGTATCTGTATAATATTTCATTTAAATACATCAGATTTCAACTTAAGTATGACTGACTGGGAGCACATTATATTACATGTGATTTTTAACATCAATCGATCTGTGTTCATGTTCAAAATTTATAGATATGTGTCTGTGTTCATAATTCATAGATACTAGACATGTATCTGTTTTCATAATTTATAGACATGTGTCTGTTTTCATAAATCATAGACATGTGTCTGTTTTCATAATTTATAGACATGTGTCCATGTTCATCATTTATAGTCATGTGTCTGTGTTCATCATGTATATATATGTGTTTGTGTGTGTGTTCATAATTTATAGACATGTGTCTGTGTTCAACATCTATAGACATGCTTCCATATTCAAAATTTATATATACATGTGTATTTGTTCATAATTTATAGAACAGTGAATGTGTTCATATACGTGTATGTTTAACTTTCCTATAACACTGCCAACAATTGATTTAATTTATTGTGCTTAACGCCACTTTCAGCAATATTTCAGCTATATCATGGCGACCATTTTTAGTGGTGAAAGAAGCCGGCATACCCGGAAAGAACCATCGACCATGGGCAAGCAACTGGTAAACTGTGTCACTTGCGGCTGCGAGTCGAGTGCACCCTTTTTTGTAATTTACAAAGCTGGGCGAAAACCCATGCCGTATTGGTGATAGGCGTGTATGAGTTGTTATGTAATCCAACTACCTAACTTATTAAGCCACCCGGGCCCTTGCCAACAATTGAAGACTGCCACATTGTTGTAATGGTTAGCATGCAGAGCTGGCCTAAAATCATATCTATGGATATCTTACGTTATAAGGATGCTAGTATTTTTCATATATTAGAGAAGCAAAGAAAGATTCTTTGTCCATATTCTTCATGTTTGTATTTGACCAACTTACTGATTCTGTATGTACAGGATGAACAGCAAATAAAACACCACATAAAAAAGATGCTCTTGGGCAACCAAATATAAGTCTGTCATCTCTGACCTCACATCCTGCTAGCAGTACAGAGAATAAAGCTAACATTAACACAGATACAATCCCATGTAAAATTATATTGACAATATGGAATCCCATAGGATGATATCCTCCTGCTATACTGTAACTCCATCTGAAAAAACAAAGGAACATGATAAAAGCATGTCAGATTAGTATTAGATAAACAAAATGAGTGTTGACATAATAAATTAGTTTGTCACTGAATTCCAGTAGAGCTAATACATATTATGAAAAAGACAGTTTAAACAATGATGGTTAACAATTCCACCAACATCATCAAAACAAACAACTACCTCTCACCGAACACAAAAACGACATATGATGTTGGAAATCCAGGTCCTGGATTGGGACAGGCACAAGAATGTGGCTGGTTAAACTGTTAATTGGATTTGATTTGATTTGATTTTTGGTTTAACGCCACTTTCAACAAAATTTCAGCTATATCACGGCGACCAGTTTTAGTGGTGGAGGAAGCCGGAGTACCCGGAGAGAACCACCGACCATGGGCAAGCAACTGGTAAACTTTATCACTTGCGGTTGCGAGTCGAGTGCACTGTTTTTTGTAATTTACAAAGCCGGGTGCGAACCCACGCCGTATTGGTGATAGGCTTGTATGAGTTGCTAGATCCAGCGATCTAACTCATTGAGACACCCGGGCCCCTCTGTTAATTGGATCCCAGCCCTCCCCTCTTGATATCTGTTTAATACAGATATGAGAAATTAGAATAGGGCTTTTACCATTTTATTACCTTCTTTTTGACCCACAAGGGTTATAATCTTATCAACAATAAGTGGTCTCTACTTCAAGTTTATTTGAAATCCATAAGTTATAAAACTATTTTCAAAATCATCCTTCAATTCAAAGTTTTCCTGCGGTGTTAGGATTTTCTTAAATTTCTCATCAAGAGAAAAAAATAAAAAATTTGTTCAAGACCATCAGATTTATTACTACTGCAAAATTTAACAGTCATGTCATCTTAACCTTCAATAATTTTTTTTACCTGAATGTAAGTACTGTTAGTGGCCTGTATGACTTATGACTGGTTTTTGACTCAAGTTTTCTGCCCCAGAAATCATGCTTAAACAAGGTAGGTAATGGAACCTCTGGTGTGAGATCTTTATTTCCTGTAACTGCTTCGCCATCATCAAAAACAAAGTCACCATCGTAACTGTTAACGAAACACAGGATTGCAAATGTAAACACAACACAAGCTGCTTGTTTGAAAGATAACTTTGGAACAGGGATTATGTTATCCCAGTGTTGTGTCGTTGACGATGAGGCACTTTGGTGGTATCCATTTTGTTTCAAATATTTTGTTGTGATGGTTCCATTTTGTTGCTGTCTGTTCATGACTTACATCCTAAAATATATGTATCATACTAGTATCTGTATGTCAGAAATGCAAAGTCATTTTCAACTGCTAATGTAGGAAAAATTTAAGTAAATATCTTACTATAAGAATAGATATTAGATGTGCATACAATGTAAATGCAAAGCCAATATGCTCTATATAGTGAATACCATTTATCTATATATTTTATCTTTAAATGCAAGTCAAATTATTTATCAAAAATTCTTTCTATGCACAAAAACTCATGCTGAGAATTTTTTTTTAAAGTATAATGTAAACAAAATTATCTATAACAGTAGATCCACAAATTTGAAACATTGACTGTGTACTTTACAAGTGGATGCTCCGTTTAAACATCACACTCCTCAAACCAGTAAAGCTAAATCCTATTTCTATAATTCAATTGAGGTTCTTTTCCATGCTGCATGGCTCGAGTCAAATCTTGATAAAGAGGGGTCAAATTATTGTGACATCATGAAGATTCTTGTCACTGTCATATGACTTTTTGGAAATGACTTGACATTCTAATAAATGTTTAGGTGACTGTTTCTTGGGAGTTTCGAATTAAGGCATGCATTGCACTGAAAAGAAATTACATATACATGTATATATGCAGGTTTATAGATACATTTTATGTATATAATGACAAAATAAAAAATAACCACACAATAGATCTGCTCTTTCAACAAATACTGCTCCCTATCAGCTATTAATAAGTAAAAAAATATATACAATGCATATCAACCTCCAACGGAAATCTTAATGGTACAAGTTATACAAAACATCTTTAGGTAGTATCAGGATATGTAATACAAATTATTATCCTTCTTTTACAAGTTTCCCACAAATAAACCGTGTGTCTGTATCAAAAAGATGAACTTTCTTACTTTTGTGTTCTGTTGCATTTCTTTTTTCTTACAATTCATAAAGGAATTTTCTAAAAATCATATTGAAAACCACATCTCAGATAAAACATGAAGTGTTGATAAAAGTTGGGACATTAGTGATAACAATTAACCTAAAATTTAAACAAAAACATCTTTATCATAGTATTGTAAATAAAACATATCTAAATAGAGATAATAATAGTACAAGGTGATTTAGATTTTAATCTTGACCTTAAAACATCGTCATCATTTAACAACCATCTTAGCTCCTATTCTTCTGTATTTTGTTTAACAGTGTTTAGATACATGTATGACATCAAGTGTCCCCCTTTTGCACAAATCAATCTTGATTACATTGTATATTTAATTTCAATGAATTTGAACAAATTTCTACAACTAATACAGTGAAACCTGCCCAAATCGTACCTCGTTCACACCAACTTTAGTGTTCAGGATAGACAGGTGTTCGGTTTATCCATTGTACAAAGATTTTCTACATTGGGATTTCATTTCAAGTTCGGTTAATACACGATTCCGTCTTTTTTTAGATTTGCTTACAATGCATTATAGTCCAAGTATGCTGAGAAACCAACAAATTAATATAACCTTTACAGTTAGTGAAGGGCTGACTTTAAAAAAAAAAGACTTTTCTTTGAAATATGAAGGGATTTCACTGTAAAAAGTGTAATTAATGGTGTAACATTTCACAGCCATTTCTTTCTCATCTATGTCATTTTTCATGCTACTTGTGGACACATATTCCAAAATAGCAGAAGATGTGTAAAATTATTAAGCAGAAAAAAGATTAAGCACATGTATTTTTAACATAAAATAATAATCTGGATGGATGTTCTGGAAAAAGAGTTACAACTTACAGTAAAAGGGGGTTCTAGCAGACTAGTGTTCCGAGTATCTGTATTCCCAACATATGTCGTATGATTTTATTGTTAAAGCAATTATATTGAGACAGAAGCAATCTAATGAAAATATCAACTGAATCATACTCTTTTTATATAGATGTATCTTGATGTTTTCGAAAAGAAAAGCGGCTTGCTTTTTTTCTTTCTTTTTTGTTTTGGTGTTTGCCGCTTACAACCTTGAAAAATTAAAAACCCGACCGACAGATCCCGGTCATGTTCAACAGTTTGTAGAAACAGCTTTACAATAAAACATTTAAATATTTTATCATCGATTTTGTATAATTTATACATAGTATGTGCATTCTGTATCTGTATCTTTTTAATTTTCTACCAAACTCCAACTCATTGGATATGATTAAAATTAAAATAACGTCCACCAATAGGAATATGTACAGTTCAGATTATCTCCTTCACCACGGTTTATGTACACAAGTATAAAATGTTTCCTAATTAAAATGCTAAAATATAGCTCAACTGACTTTAAAATATACAGTCCACATACACCCTTCTCTTATTTTAAATTATGCCTTCTGACTCGGATCTCCGGCTGATTTAATCTTAATCGTTCATACCTTCTCATGTGCAAAGCATAGATCAAAATTCTACAAGCAGGCTCAATGTTAGAATTTATAAATTTACACGCATCACTATATTGCAGATTGTTAGCATGCTGAAGGAGTTGGTAGGGGTTAGCAATCACACGTGCTATATCTATGCTCTATATTAATGTTAATAGAATCTAAAAGTTCTCTACATATATGTGGGATAGCCTCTGATAGTGATCTTCTTGCATTTTGGAGTGCATTACAAGTAATCAGAAAGTGAGTTACGGTTTCTTCCTTTTGACTACAGAGTCTACATTTCGGATCCACTTTGTAACTGTTGAATGCAGCTCTTTTCGACTGTAGAATATATCACTGGCGTCAACGTGATGATCATCATCGAGTTTTTTTGTATCTCGATTTTCTTTCTTCTCGTCAAATTTCCATTTTATGGAAAACAACCTTTCAATGAATTGACTTAACAACATGTTTCTTGATACAATACAAATATGAAAATAAACCGTTAACATGGAGAAAATGACCTAATAAAATTTTCCGGTTTTTCCCTCCGCCATGATGGGATGATCGTAACTGCAGTTACGATCATCACGTTGACGCCAGTGATATATGTCCCAGTTGTAATTTTAATACGGGATGGTAGACGACATATATATCCCTAGCAATAGCACATGTTGTTGAGAGCATAGGATGGACTTTTCCTACGTTGATTTCTTCAGTAATAAATTCAAGGCTTATGTAATTAGACACACTGTTATTGATCTTATTTGTCCAATATTCCTTTATTTTCTTGCTTGTCATAGTTTTCCATGCAGATTTACTGAGCGGAGCACGTAGATATTAATAACAGTTTTGAATTTTTTTATTTCAATGAACCAACTGTAACTTTGGTTTGTTTTTATGTGAAGCTGCCTCTCTGCTATACGCCATTCTACTGTGGGTTTTTCCAGCTCTGGTAATATTTCCAAATAAAGTGAGAGTCTTTAGATGTATTTCAGCCTCAATAGGTATCCTACCGCTAAATATATATATATATTGACGGATCAGCAACATTTACTACCAACGATATTATTTGTTTTAAGAGTTTTTTATGGTATTGGTTCCAAATATCCAGTGCTAATTCCCAGTAGGTAGTAAAACTTCCAAGTCATATGTTAATACAGGCAATACCTACGTTCTATATATAGTAGTAGCTGTCTCTGGATCAACACCAGATCTGCCATGAAGTCCAGATTCCGTCGTATATTCTCCTCTACGGTTAAAAGTGCAGAGTTCTTGTTGGATTTATGTACTCCAATATGTGTAGTTTTTCATCAACAGGCATAGGATTTCCATTCATAGTCCAAAATTTTTCATCAGTTTCTATATTTGTTTAGGTAGTTTTAACAGGAAGTATTACACTTTTTGTTGGCTGTAATGAATATCCTTCTCTACGGCTAAAATCCACAGTCATATCGACCATCATCTGCAACTCCTGTGGATCACTTGAGATGAAACATCGTCAGCACATGTTGGAGCTGAACAGTTAATATTTCCTTTACCACCAAGGCCAGATTCACAAGGGAGATTCAGTAACGGGTTGATATGTAACGTGTACGGCGCGTTACTCTGCTTTGTTCGTATCCGTTTTCACGGAGTTTGAGAAGCTATACAATTAAGACTCAAACTATTGTAAGCCAACCAAACTTTCCTGAACAATTAACTTCCTGGGGNGGGGGGGGGGGGCTATGGTTTTTTTTTCTAAACAAATATTCTGATTCCCAATGGTCTGAAAAAATATTCTGATTTTGGTGGAGGAAAAAAAATAATCTGATTCAGAGTTTTTGTCATATAACCTAATGTTAAATTCCGGAAAAAATAAATATTCTAACTCTCGTGTTGTCCGAAAGCAAAATTTATGAACGAACAAAAAAAAACATAGCCCCCCCCTCCCTGCAAGTTAAATGGTCGGTCCCTTACAACAATAACATATGGTTTGGAAACTCAACACACTATGTATCCTTAAAAACGATTAGCAGACCTTAACTTTTACAAGAAACTAACTTCCAGACCATCTGGACACTACAAATAAAGCAGCGTTCAACCATATATTATAAAACAATTCATATAACCACGAAAAGACAAAGCAAACACAAACGTCTGTCAAACCTTGAAACACCTATGTTTCACAAATGGTGAATATAAACAGCACAAACTATAGAACAATCAAAAGCTACCTTTTCTGAGAGGTTGCGACCATTCCATGTGGAAATTACAACACCAGAACATCTGGTAACTTCGATTGTCGATTAAATCCTGTGGTTATCTTAATCTATTGAATCTTCCACCGCTGCTCTTCTCTGCAAACTTTGCAGGCCACTTTCACGATAGGAAATGACGAACTAAATACTAATTTCTCTCTCCTTATATACCCCTATTTTGGGTCAGACCATTGCTCGTTCAAAGAGATGACAGCATGGACGAGCCCATATGAACTGTCAATCATCGTTATCTTTCCTTTTGATGTTTAAGAACTGCGCAATTTCTCTTATCAGCTGTCAATCATGTATTTGAATGCAGCGCAGACTTTACACAACCATAATTACATTAACCGTATGTTTTATACAAATTATCATCAACACTAAAACAAAGTGTTCTTACTAATCTTTGTTACAGATATATATCTTATATAAATCAGCACTTAAAGTACCACCCTGACGGAAACTTTGCTCTATAATAAATTGTTCAGACAGTTCTCATTTGCTCTTTCTCCCTAATGCTGCGTGCTTAGCGGAGAAGGAACAAATACCAATTTCTTAGTCTTTGGTTTGACCAGACCGATCTCGAACCTACGATCTACCAGACTCGAGACGAGCACGCGAACCATTTTTGGTTATGTTTGTTAGGGGTGATGAATAGAATCGAATGTGATATAACATCATACACTGTTTATCATTATCTGGAAGTAATAAATTACTCATTTTCTCCTATTTTCTGAGTCCGTTTAATACTTTATGTAAATGTCTGACATATTCTACATAAGGTCAAATTGTTTTTCACTTGCTACCCCTGGACAAGTGAGATTGGTGTAAAGCATGGAGTGAGTGAGTGAGTGATTATTGTTCAACGCCAAAATGAGCAATTTTTCAGCTATATCATGGCGAGAACAAGCTAATTTTCAATGAGATGATGATGGGGTCCGCTTAGGTAATGTGTAATTTTCACTGAAATATTATGATATCTGAAGGAATATTTATAATTTTTGACATTTAATAAGTCTTGTAGACACCAAACTGATGATAATTTAGTAAGCATTGGAATCCTCAACGTTTCTCAATTACTAACAATAACCTATGACATACGATAGCTTATGTTTTAGTAGAGTTACAAGTGTATATATATTGATACAAATCAAATGTAATCGATATCGTGGTAATTATCGTATGGGAGTTGGATTTATAACTACCTATGCAATTAGTGCATATCACCACTAAAGTTGTGAGTTCTGATCTCGATCATAAAGTTTGTCAGGGATATGCGGCAGGTCGGTGGGGTTCTTCAGGTATTCCGCTTTCCTCCACAAAAAAAACCGACTGCCATGATATAACTGAAATATTGTTGAAAGTGGCGTTGAACACCACAATCCCAACTAAACTATTGACAATTCAAGTTCAAACTTTTGATATAGATGTAACTGAATATTTTAAAGGAGACTTTGACGGACCTTATACATTTGTTAAACTCTGAAACCACATCGGGGGTGTAATGGTTAGCCTACTCGCTTCGAGTACGGACTTCATCATCATCTCATTGAAATCAAACTTTTTCTTCCCATGATATGGCTGAAAAATTCACAAGTTGGTGTTAAACAGCAATCACTCACTCCAAGTCTGAAATAAATACCACACTGTCAGAATAGTTCCAACATCTAACATAAAAATCGTACAAACAGATCAAAAATTGATACCTCTAACACATATATACACGACCTCTCACTTTCCTGGTAAGGTTTTACCTAATTTCAAAGCATGGTATTTTTATATGGAACAAATTGTATTCCACATTTCACCGATTTTAATGACACATAGGTTGATCAGTCTGTTCCACTGGTGTTTGTTGGTGATGAGGTAATAAAGAATGAATAGGTTCTTACAATTTCTTTGATGGAGCTGCATAAGAAAACAAACTTCTGGGTTTTGTGAGATCGGCTTAAAGGTCCGCTTGCCTTACCACTTACACCCACGAAGAGTCATCTTCCTTTGAGACTTCAATATGTCTAAATTTTTACACAGTTCCTTTCTAACGTTATACAGAAATCGGTTTTTGATTGTACGTACGCTTGCAGAATTTGCGTCGGCCTCTTATTACAATAGGATTTTGATATATTTAACTTTACTGTTATGAAATCGACTTGTATTTGTGACAAAAATGTCAACACTTTAGTTGGAGAGGAATCCCTGGGTGTGCAATGCTTGGCAGACACCTTGCACTGACAACGAGGGGCTAATAGATGTAGAACCCTTCTTAGTTCATGCTAATGAGGCTGTATGGACAACAAAGTTACTAAGATAGTAGTTTCGTCCCAAAAGGAAATCATTTCCAGAATTTTTTTTCTCATTTAAAATATCAAAGATTTATTTCTCCTTGTATATTAATGATTAACATTAGCTGACATGTAACCTCTGATTGGATCATGTTTATATCCTTTAATTTATTAAAAAAAAATACCAAGAACAGCAAAAAAGACAGCTCATGTGGATTGTCTAGCTGTCTCTTAGATTCGCTTGGTTGGATTGTCCCTGACCAAAAAAAAACACAGCGTGCAAATTCAGTTTCTCCACATCCTCTGATGCCGCTGCAGCTTTCCTTTGAACTGAGAAGGTCTCTTCTAGAGGAAAGAAAAAGGGAATGTGTACAAGATAACAGAGGTAGATCCGGAAACCAAGATTGCATTGGTCATGCAGAGCAAGAAGAAAAGTCTTGCAAACATCAAATCAGGGGAATTGCATCTATTGCACATGCCTTCTTACCTGAAATTGGAGAAAGGTAAATTTTTAACTCATGATTCAGATTGTTGGCGAACAGATCTACTAGTGGACGATCAGCTTGAAACAAAGATTACTGTAATTCCCATTCTAGTAGTGTTTGACTGGTACAATGTACTTGAGGATGACACATGACATCCACTATCATATCGTGATTCCTTGTGACATGTTTGAGTGACAATCGGGTCTGACGACTGTCCTAAAACAAAAGTATTTCCTTGCAAAGTAGGTACAGAGAAAATAGGAGTCAACCCGATCTGAATATAAAGCACCACGGTTGTATTGGTAGTAGCGATTAGTATTGACTTACCAATAATTACTTTTTGAAAGTAGTTCAGCGACAATAAAACCACCATCCTTTCAGAACATTGATGATGTTCTCTTCTCTCAATCATATGTAATTTAAGCCGATTTTGGATATACTATTCTAAGCCCTTTTGTGTTCTTACTTCCACAGACATTTGAATTATTTGACTTTCGAATCTTTCGGCTTCGAGCCTGCCTGATGAAGATTATTCCAGAAACGCTTCGTTGGTGCTAAATTAGATACCTGTGTTGTTATTGCTCAGCAACCACCTCTGTAGAATCCTTAATTTTCTCGGCTGTATTGTTAAAGGTGTATGATGACGTTATTTTACCTACGACACTGTCAGTGTTTGTGGCTAACTTGTAAACATTTCGTTATAATGAAAGTTTTTAGTATTGTCTGTTTGGTGTTGCCCTTACAACATTGTTGGTTGTAATTATGAAGGTTTGTAGTATTGTCAGCTTGGTATCAATTACGGTATTGTGTTGTAATTATGAAGGTTTGTAGTATTGTTCTTATTTTGTGTTATCTTACCTTGGGGGTATTGTTGAGTAGTAACGATGATTTTAGCATTAACTGTGTTTGGTGTTACCACATCTATGACATTGCTGTAATAATGATAAGGGTTTTATGTCCGGTCAGTATTGATATTACTTTATCAGTGGTATTTGTCGTGTTGTAATAATACTGATGTTAGTATTTTCTTTGGTATTTGTTGGTGTTTTAGCGATAAAGGATTTTTGTCTTGTTTGTGTCATCATTCGCAGATTCAACAATGTCACATACTATCACATGAAATGACAACATAAGCATTCATAATTAATAGCCTAGAAATTAGTTAACCGACTACTAACTGAAAAGTTACATTATACTGGCCGGTTGTAGATCTAATACTCTAATCTAATATAGGGATATTTACCATGTCTAATGACTAGTGAATATTAATATCACATCACTGCAATCGTAATTAATGCTTTGGAATGTAGGATTTTTAATTTGTTGTGATGTTTGGATACCGACTGGCACCCATTGAATAATACCGGCCGGTATGGTACCGTCGGATCCATCTGAAAACAGTATATAAGGAGAGCGGAACACCCGCAAAAGAGGAGTTATGAAGTTATAATCCAGTCAGTTACAAGTCAGACAGTTATGATGTAGTCAGTAATGATGCAGTAGTGAGACAGTAATGGACAGTAATGGGTTGATAGACTGTAAACGTGGAATATCTGTGTTTAAATATTTATGCAATTACTGAATGTAAATTATATGATTTTATCATGATTTTGGATATTACAATTATTCAAAGATGCTGTATTTATTGTTATCGCCTTTAGACCCAAGATCACGCTACGCAGCGTTGGAATTTTAAGTGGACCTTAATTCATTCATGATGAGAATTATTTCGTAATATCTATTAAGATAAGAATATGCAACTACCAGATATTTAATGCATTTCAAATAGTGCTTTCATTCTGATGGTTAAGAAAAGATAGATGTAAATGAAACAGACTATCGGACCTATCCGATGGACTTCACGAGAGAGGTATATTTTCACAACCTGAAGGACATGTTTCAAATTATGGACAATTTTCGTAATATTCAAGTGCAGGACCTTATTGGACGGACCCATCAGCCACCGACCAAAGGTATCTGTCCGACACCGTCCAAAGGACAGATCCTCGGAGTGCTGATGTAGTGCCACCGTCACCGTGCTTGACTAGTACACCTAAGGTCAATGAACATTATCCTAATCGACAGGATCACCACAGAGATATTCCTGCTAGAAACTGGAAGTGGTTTATGTTATATTGGGTAACCATCATTGTTTGTGCTTTCGCTGGTCTGCTATGGTTGATACAGACTCAGCCGTTTCATGAATTTGTTTGCTGGATAAAGGAGAATACTGTTCTCGTGGTTTTAATGGGAGTTATCCTGTTTTTAATTTCTCTGGTATGGAAACTATTAAAAGATGAAAGTGTTGATAATGCATGGATAGCTAACCATCAATCACCGGCTCATATGACAGTACGAGGTACGCCAGTACAAGACAATGTAAGAAGGAGGTTGGATTTCGAGCCAAGTCATTCGAATGAAACGAAGAGATGTGAAAGGGATCGTGAAGTGATGCATCCTTAGACATGGCCTACCATCAAATTCCAATGAAATCTAGTGACAAGGAAAAGACAGCATTTTCAACACCCACTGGAGGACTTTATCAGTATAATTCCATGCCGTTTGAACTATGTAATGCCGCATCGACTTTTCAGAGAATTATAGAAGCAGCTTTAAGTGGAATGCGTTGACATGTAGCAGTTTTGTATTTAGATAACATTTTAGAGTGTTCTATTTAATGTGCTTTATTTATAAATTAATCAATACCGTTAGACAGTGACATAACATGATGTTTGTTTTGTTTTATAATTGAAATGGGAATTTCAATAGCTAGTCGGGGGGCGTTGTAGGATTTTTAATTTGTTGTGATGTTTGGATACCAACCGGCACCCATTGAATAACACCGGCCGGTATGGTACCGTCGGATCCATCTGAAAACAGTATATAAGGAGAGCGGAACACCCGCAAAAGAGGAGTTATAAAGTTATAGGTCAGTCAGTTATAAGTCAGACAGCTATGATGTAGTCAGTAATGATGTAGTAGTGGGACAGTAATGGACAGTAATGGGTTGATAGATTGTAAACGTGGAATATCTGTGTTTAAATATTTATGCAATTACTGAATGTAAATTGTGTGATTTTATCATGATTTTGGATATTACAATTATTCAAAGATGCTGTATTTATTATTATCGCCTTTAGACCCAAGATCACACAATAGGAATATATAAACTTGATAAATGTTTTTTAGTGGGGTTTGTGTTGCTCAATCTTTAGTTTTCTGTGTAGTGTTTGTAGATCATTTCTTGTCCTTTTTGTTCTTTTTTAGTGTGACCATTGTCTTCATCTGTCCTTCTTTGATGTATGACTTATGATTACCCATTTGGTAGCTTCAAACCTTTCTTAATAATCAATTACGCTATACTAAAGAATAAGCAAACAAATTCTACAATTAAACATAATATTTTATTAAACTCCTTAACCAAAGTTTGCAACAGTATAATTATTTGATATTCAGACACTTACACAATTCCTTCGTTAATTTGTTCTTTTAGTACAAATCATAGACACTAGTTTCCTCTAACACTAAAAGGAAAGTAGATACTACCATTGATCGAAACATGTGCATGTGGAACAAATAACATTTGAATATAACTAATGTTGTAATGAATTAATCTTGTATAATATTCAGTGAACAACCATTTTATTTGTTTTTTGTTTTGTTTTGAGGTTTCTACAAAAATATTCTGATGTGGAATTATGCCATTGCACCGAATGCATAGTTTGAAATTTTTGTACATTTTCGAAACTTCTTTCAATGTGTAACCTGTGGATGGGTAGAAGATATAAAGCTAATATGAAAAATAATTAACTTTATAAGTAGCAAGCTCGAAGTCTATTTCGGGTGCAAATATTTAAAATGTAAATACTAAAGCAAACACAATTTCCAGAAAGATAACATTATTAAGACATATTGTGTTGCCTCTGTTATATTTTAATATTAACAACATAAATTAACAACTATCTTACAGTGCAACTATAACAAAGTGCATTTTAACATGATACATGTTTATTTCATCAAATTCTAATTTCGTAATATGAAGTTCATGAATAACAAGGTAAACTACAAAAGCATCAAAATAAGATTGGAGATCCATCTATTTTGAAAAATTGATATATTGTTATATTTAGTTTTCAGTTCAAACATTGTTTAACTGTACTTCAGAACATTAAATAAGACGTGTATAGGCCTATGTGTACATATATGCAGATGAATATTTATGCGAATGTGCATCTCTTCGGTAAATTTCATAAATGTATGGCAAAGTATAGACATAAAATGAATTGAAAACATCAATGATAACTGAAGAGTGTTTTTGACACAAAAACAGAGGTATTTACTATATTCTTGTACATTTCTCATTGATTACAAATTACAATGTATATAACATTCTGTCAATTTAAAGAAAATCACATAAGGTCGAGTACATTTGTACTTCCTTCCTAAATGTTCTTTTCAAAAAAGTCTGAAAGCATCATAATATGATGCCGATACATTCTCATATGGAGTTTGTAAAATAAATTGAGATAAATTCATGATTTAATTGAAAACCTTAAAGTTCATGGTCGTAGAGAACAATACCTCCTCCATATATAAGCTGATCATACCTTCATAATTATATACATGTCTTCATTATAATAACAAGAATTCTGAGAGCATTGCACATAGCAATACACTGTTCCCTACCGGCCGCAAAAATCAGAGGACCTAAAATATTAGAAGTATCACCTTGCAGTGACTAGATTTTAAATTAAGTCAATATCTCGAAGGATGTAAAAAAAAGTCCGGACAACTTAAAATAGAGAAAAAAAAATACAAGTTCAAGGGCCATAACTCAGCCAAAAATCATTCGACCAGAACGAAATTCGAACTTACAGTGTAACTCGTTTAGATATAGCTACATACCAAATATCAAATCAATATCTCATAGGACGTAAAAAAAAGTCCGGACAACTAAAAGTTTGAACAAAAAATGCAAGTTCAAGGGCCATAACTCAGCCAAAAATCATTCGACCAGAACGAAATTCAAACTTAAACTGTAACTCATCTAGATATAGCCACATACCAAATCAATATCTCAAAGGACGTCAAAAAAAGTTCGGACAACTTAAAATTTGAAGAAAAAAAATACAAGTTCAAGGGCCATAACTCAGCCCAAAATCATTCGACCGGAACGAAATTCGAACCTGAACTGTATCTCATCTAGATATAGGCACATACCAAATATCAAGTCAATACATCAAAGGACGTATAAAAAAAGTCCGGACAACTTAAAATTTTAATGTGACGGATGGACAAGACGGACAGAACCTAAAACTATAATCCTCTTCGGCTTTCGCCGGTAGGGGACTAATAAACAGTCATTTATAGTTCCAAATAGATTCATATGGAATTATATTCTATAAATATGTAGGAGGAGTTGAAATCACAATCTTTCCTGACAGATGGACAGGACAAAAAAGCAATATCTTGGCGGAAGGGGGAGTCATAATAAAACTAAGTAGCAAAGACCTAATTTATCGTGATAAATTTGTTTGTGGACTGGTTTGAGTGTATTCATCAAACGCATACGGTAAATTTTCATCATCAAATTTGTCTTGTGTATTGTTATTAGAACCATCCTGCTCCACAATTTCAATTTCTAAATCAGACGTATCTTGGTAACCAGAATTTGAATGAGTATCTATATTGTTATGCAATGTTTCAATAGGGAAGCCATTTTGTCTGGGTTCTTCATGTTCTTCCAGGTCATCTTGTGGTCCATGAGGAGCATGGTTCAATTGGAGAAGATTAAGCTGAGACAAATCAGGTGCAGGCAATACCCCGCCACGACGTCTAGGGGGAGTAGGTGTGGTATATTGACGATTTTCTTGGTCTATCAAATCACCAAGAGATTTCTGGTCAACAACAGCAGCCCGTCTTCTTTGCCTTTGCTTGATGATTTCCTTCAAGACGTCATCTGCAAAACATGATCACGTGACTAATGATGGTCAGATCGTTTGTATTTTATTGTGATATCTTTAAAGTATCTGGCATCTAATTTTATACAGTTTTGATAATGAAGAATAATAACATTACATAAGGTTTACTCTACACCTTAATTATTATTCAAATTAATTAGACTGTTTATTCATTAAATATCAAATATATATGAAATGGAATACACGTATATAAGTTGATTCAGAATATTTTGAAATATCAAACATTACAAAACCATCAAATTATTACATTGGGGAAAAATCTAGATTATTTAATAAAAGTATTTCGATATACATTTGTACAATGAAAGGTTATTTGTTTCGGCTTTTGCAAAATCTTACTAATAAATATACATTCAATTCGATTGTATGTAATATTAACGCCATTTTAAACACAATTTTAGTGGTCACTAAAAAATGACTTTTTTGGCGACGAAAACCACAGATATTCCCAAAGTCAGTGATGACTTTCTCACAAAAAGGTTGTAATAAGACCTGAAGTCGAAGGAACGATAGACACAAATTTCCAATCGGCATACCTCAGTTGATCCTGCTGCATTTTCGTCAACACTTTGTCGGTTGTGAAAGATGTATGAATCTGTTTCAAACTGAAACATTCTCTACCACAGTTATCGTTCTTTGCTCTCATATCGCCTAACGTCGTGCGCACTAAATTTGATATCTATGGTGTTTTTGGGTTGTTTTTTTTTTTACAAGATCCTTGTAATACTAAAACTAATTTCACTAGAACGGAAATACTCAATAATGTAGTAACCTTTAGCTCAAATTAAACAAATTAATCAGGCTATTTGTCTTCCACTTATTATCACGGGTTATAATAATTGTCAGATTGTTTTTATTGTTTATTTCGTTACAGCGCACGATTACAATTTGTGATATTCTATACCATTACATACATTCATTTTCGTTGCTATTAAGTCTGGTGCGAAAATTTGAATAATTCGATACATTGACAGAGGTTATTGTGAGAACAAAGAATTATAACGTTGGTAGAGATTGCTGTTTACTCATTTCTTAAAGCGAATATAAATGAAAAAGTGGAACACATAACACAGCTTCCTACCGGATTTTTTAAATATCCGTTGTTCTGAAGCCAAAACTGTTGGAGACTTTGTAATTGTCATACGATGGACATGAAACATTGAGTGTTTTGCCAAGAGATTAAAGCGTCACGTGTGCTGTATTATCACGTCCGACGTTAGTGTCGAGTGTCGAAATACCCAAGAAGTTCCGAGTGACAAGTTGCAGAAATAGTGGTAAATCCAACTACCATACGATCGCCACCACATAAACTCCCATGATATTATGTAAAACACCAGTACAACACCAAACTATTAAAATGCAAAATGTATGTATTTTCACAATAAATTAATATGATTTTGGAATGAAAAAAAGAAAAGAAGATTAAACATTTCGAAACAAACTCAAATTACAATATCCAGTAGAAACAAACGATTTATATATGCTGTATTATAAGATTTACAATTATCAGTGTTTGTATTTTATCTAAATTTTATCTAAAGTTTAACAATAAATTCCTTTAAAAAAGAATAATTTATTTTATAAGAGGAAAATGTCCTTCTTCATTTTCAGCAAATGCAATCGAAACAAGACATTATATACATTAACAACTGAAGATTGATATGAAGCTGTGCTCTCTGTAGTAGGTGCTTAGATGTATTGCCCTGCTTATCACATAGCAATGATCACAATATGTGAAGCAACAACTCTGCTTTAAAGAATATTTTAGTAAACCAAAACGAATGTATGATCACCACAAAATGTGCTGATAGATGAAATAAATGATACACGTATCTACGTAATAGGCTACTTACATTAAATTGTATACTAATGTTTGTTATTAATAAATTTCGAAGCCGTTAGAAGTAACACTAGGATATAAAAATAACAAATATAAACATTTCAGACTATATTAATAATTACATAGGCATGCATAAGAAATCAAAACAAAACTGTTAAGTAGTTAAGTATTAGTAGAAGGCAGTGGGAAAAAAACAGCAAGATTTAGAAAGCGCATGCGTATCAATATTGTCCTTTTAAGTATTTTTTTGGCATATTAACAAGGGTAGCATTATATCAATTTCGACAACATGAACACAAAACGAACAGTTACAAACTTATATAACTCTCATTAGTAAAACACGGAACAAATATTTAGATAACACTGGACCACGGCAACTTGTACAATTCCACAAACCTCAAGTGATTTTTCCAGTGTTTGATATTTTACGTTTTAAATTACTGCGTTCTTTCAATATGGCTTTAATGTACTTAATATCCACTGAAAATTATGATGAATTATGTACATGAGGTGACCATGACAACCATGAAAATTATACACAACAAAACATACGGAAATGGTGTGCTTCATAATACCATTATTATATGTCACAGTCATTCGGTTTACCTCTAGATTCCTCAATGTCAATTGTGCTTTAATTCTTTCAACTAAAATAATTTCCAAAAACATTTAAAATATTTCATTTGTATTATATCAAGCTATCTAAAATACCACCTGTTTGAAATATATATGATTTCTTTTTGAGTGGGAGTGTGTGTGTGTGTGTGTGTTTGTGTGTGTTTCAATATACACATAGATGCCTGATCTTCACAGTGCTAGCTTGTATAAAGCTAGCCGTCTTTTATCATCATTACTTTTGCATCTTCTTTTTCATTCAATTTGCAATATCAAATATGAAACACAGAAATCATATTATGGAATACAACCATTGCATTTACACTTTGCTCAATATAATAAGCGCTTTATATATAACCAAGAGCAAGCTTTTTATAGAATACACATATTTTGAAGAATATGGGTGAAGAAATGAAGAAATGAGTCCAGTTTATGTGGGAAAAGCGAGTAGAAGTTGTTCGAAAGTATTTGTGATCGGGACATTTTCACCAATCAACGGCCTTGACACTGAAACATGTGGAGTGAAACCGTTTGATATCGGAGACATTTAATATCAACATCACATTTCAACCAATCAATTCTCTTACTTTGTATGACAGAATTGGCATCCCCTGAACATGAAACAGCATAGACATCAACGCGATTGATTATCATATCGTCTCTCAAGAACGAAGGTAATTAAAGGTTATTTCTTCTTTGGTTTGCGATGATTGGAAGTGTGTCGTCTGTAGGTTGTGGATCACGTGACGTAACATTGTATTTTATAGTGTATTTGTATGTACACAAAACAAAACGCAAACATTTGTTTATTTCTCGTATGATTAGGTGCATCTTGTAGTCTGTTCTACACAAACATGATAATTCCAGTGCCTCAATGTGATTTCTGACACGAGTGTGAATGTGCGTGAGTGACAGAACAGCTGATTTACCTTCGTTTGTCTTAAAGATAATACGGCTTCGAAGACTGTAATTTTACATTATCAACAATTAATTTCAAGTAAGCACCTTTCAATCGAATAGTGTACAAAGGTAAAAGGGCTTTCTCTTAAAACTCGCACAACTAGAAACAATGTTTATATTAAAACAGAAAACTTTGTTGGTATCATTTCACACATATTTATAGAATAGTACTGGTATCCTTGGATACAATGTTCAAATATAACAATTAAAATGTTAAATATTTAAGGACGGATTTATTAGTGAGCAGAGAGAATCGTCTGAAGATAAAGATGACGAAGCAAAAATGTAAAAAATAGGGAAATATATTAAACTAGAAATGATATCGAACAAATAACATTAATTAATAGAATTTAAATATAAAAATAAAGATACTGAAATACATAATATTTTTATCTTTATTTTCATAAAATACTAAAATGTAAGTACTGTAGACCAAAATGCCAGACAGAAAATCGATCTGACAGTAAAAGAACAAGGTTCCTATTGATGTTCTGCATCTTCCATGATGCCACAAACTCAGTGTGAAACGATGCTTCGTATTTCCCATGTAACAACTTTAAAATAATTTCATAATTGAATATATATATATATATATATATATATGGTTTGTATTTCAGTACCTTTAAAATGGAAATAAAGATCATAGTAAAGTACAACGTGAAGAATATCAAGCTTACTTATGTCATCTGAAAATCAAAATAGTCAGTGTACATTAGTATTAATTTGTAGCATTATTTCTACTTAATTCAAATTTGTTTATTTACCACATGCTGTGTGTAGACAAAAAAAACAAATATGCGTGTTTATTCTCAAATGCATTCAATACTTCACACAATTATAATAAAAAAAAGTACATATATCAAACATGAATCACATATAATATTAATCTCTCAGAATATTTGACCATTTAATTTATACTAATTAAAGGGCAATGTCACACGCTGAAGAATGTAAAGATCATTGAGTACTCTTTATTTTAATAGCACAATCACCCATGACTCTTTAACATTAATTAAATCCTCAAATAGAAATTAACAGAGTACAATCGCTTAAAACACAGTGTGACATTTTTTCCCGAAAGTTAATAATTCTATAAAACATTCAATAAACATTCGATTAGACCAGAACAAGCAATGAATGATCTCTTAAAACGTTCTGTGGCGCAAGTTTTTGCGCAGGTGAACGTTCACCCCATAACCAACTAATAGGAAATATGCAAGATTTCACAGATGACCAAATGTGACTCTGTGTTTCATCCTTAGACTCGTATATGTACAGTGTCATATACTAGTAGGTTACGAGTTGTTGTAAAGCATTACTGTTTACCGTTTGTATCCATAACCACATTACAAAAAGTAACAGAAGAAACCAGAAACCATAGCTTTATAGAAAAAATAATATTTAACAAAGAAAACCTAATAACTTTAAAAATAAACATTAAAAACTACATAAAACTATAAGTGCAATATTTAAATCAACACATAGACTATTGACGTTAACAACATAGAAATAATAGGATTTGTTTAGGTAACGTAAGCCATGAGTTCTCAATCAAATAGATAAGTGTAATAAACGTTGTTATACCATATTGGATATAATGTTCTGTTATCTAAGTATGGGACATGTCTTTATTCTATGGCTCTATGTTAATAATATCTTTGACTCATTTCAACAATTGAATTTTAATATGCAAGTGTGCTTTTTAAAACAAAAAGGTTTGAAGAGCAAGTCCTGAAGGAATTGTGAAAATTAAACTACACTATCTTGACCATTTACCAATGATGTTTTTGAAAAATACTATCTACTCGGATGTAAAGATTGGACATACATATCTGATAATCTGGTTATTATATCATTGCAGGCTATATATTGCTCAGCCTTCCACGACTTAGTACTGTATATATCTAAGTCACCAAACGCTAATAACGAAACACCAACATAAAATATATCAATGGGAATCTTTTTTTATTGTCAGGTTAGTCTTTAAGACTCAAATTTAAAACAATCATAATCATTGGACATTATGCATTTTATGGTACAAAATCAGATATCTACGTTTTTATTACTATCACTGGGTCGATACCTCTGCTGGTGGACTATTAGTCCCCCAGAGTATCATTCGCCCTGTAGTAAGTGCTTCGACACTGACATGGGTTATTAGATATATTTATTACTGAAATTTAATTCCTTATTAATATAAATATTATTGAAAATAATGTTCTCTTCATTCAGGGATACATGAACAAGCCTATTTTGGCTATCCCAGTGGAGGCCCTTGACCTTTTTGCTCCCAGAGAGTTTTTAATATTACATTTCCAATCTTTTGACATGACCTGATCAAGGTTGTTCCAGAAGCGTGTCGTACGCATTAAATTAGAGATCTACGTTTTTACTCAGATAAAGGTATATGACTTAAATATCACCAGTGTGTCTTAACATTTCAATTATTGAGAATTGCTGGATGAAAATATGTGAATCTACAAGAAGTGGAACTATCTTTTAGAAACTATTTTTGCTGATTGCTTCGAAACACATGTCAAATACAATTTACTAATCATCATGCAAATATTTGTCAATTCCAACATACCCGTTTTCTGTCCACGTGGTTGTATCAGGTAATCTATTTCTACGTCTGCTTCACATTTGTAGCATTGTCTTCTCTGGTTGTCTTGTAGTTCTGTCTGTAGTTGCTTAGGCTGTTGCCATTCTCCAGAGAACGATGGACTAGAACATTGAGGACAACATACTCGCCTCTCAATCAAAACACCTGTTAGACATAATATATATTTTTTTAAATATCTGTTATAATGGAAGCAGTAAATAAACCCCAAGTATCAGACATTGTTGTCTAATTGTGTGCATTTCATTTGTATTATCTCAACTTTTCAGAACTTTGCAGGGTACTATCAACTTTGAAATATTTTTCATCAAACAATATTTTTGTTCTAGTTGGAGAGTTTTGATTGCATGTTTAATGTCATTTGAGCTCCTCGGAAACCGACATGCGATATTAATGGCGAGTTTTGTCTCCCAATAGTGACCTTTCGCGATTTCTTCTGTGCGTGTTGCATGTGTTTCTCCGTGTGTAATGGTGCTTTTCCTCTATTCATTTTTTTGATTGTGCCGTTTATGCTATATCTGTCTGTGCATTTCTAATATATCTAAAACCAATTTAGGTTATTACAGAAATGCGTCGTGCGCACTAAATTTGATATCTACGTTTTTATTACTCAGTTGAAACATTTTAAATACCGGGTACTTGATATTTCCCCACAAATACATATAGCACTTAAGTTTGTATAATATTTACATTTTGAACTCAAGGGTTTGGATGTTTCATGAAGTTTGTAATTTGTGACTGTATTATCGATAAATGTTTGAAATGTTGCTTCTTATTTTTACTGAACTTACAAAGACAGTACGATACTACCACAAACATAGAACATAAAACAGAATTTTTACGACTACCTTCATAACTCTTTACGGTTTCTTCGAATTCGAATAGTAATGGATATACAAGATTCCACATAGTACCGGGTGCAGCCTCGTCCTCCTTGTCAACGTCAATTACGTCTGCACGTAAATCAAATATCAAATCGGCGCCAACATTGTCTTTGCCTGGAACGTAGTGGATTTTTATATGCACTTTATGTTCATCGTTCCTTGCGTGTAAACCGCCACCCCAATGTGATAAGAAGTTTATCTTCACTTTTTCTTGCGAGTCCATCTTTTTCGTCTTATCCGGATAGTCCGTTCTTGTCTTCTTTTGGTGTATTCGAATGCATAAAGTTTCGAAAAATCCCGGTGGCATGTAAATAGGAAATCTGCACACGACACGTATATTCTTCCTATCAGATAAACGTTCCCATCTCTCTTTCATGTCTTCCGGTTCATCTATTTTCCGTAACCATGGTATGAGAATTTTCTGAATTTTCGTCTTTCCTTTATCATCTTGTTTAACATGATAATTATACTTTGGGTTACTCTGTAATGTATCTTTTGGCTTACTGACAGGATAACCTATACAAAATCCATCAATCAACATTTTAATGACGTCATCGAATATATCGTTCATATCAATTGGTACCAAGTCTCCGATCATGCCTTGCAGTAGTTCTCGATCTAAAACTCCTTCTGTTAGCAATTCATTCTTGGTTCTCTCAAATCGATTTGTGCTCATACCCATGCCTTTGAAAGAATGTGTTTTCTCATATGCTAAATGGTTGCTGATGTCATGATGGAAAATTTGTCTGAGTAGTTCAAATAGCCACAAAGGTCTGACAAATATGTAGTCTTTCAAAGAAGGCACTTGTGAAAAACAAAGAACTTTTCCCTTTTCGTGCAGATATTCCGTCATTGCATTTATCATTCGACGCATTCCAAATTTTTCGTCCACTTCATTTTTGAATTCATCTGCCGAAAGTACGGGTTTTACCATATTTCCACCTTTCTCTTCAATATAATCCTCAGCATCTACCCAAAATGTTTTAATCTCTTGCATCACATTTGGGAAGTTGTCAGATCTTGCCAGCTTTTCAATTTCTCTTCGTAATAAATCGAAACCACGGTATTGCTTTGAACTGGTGATAATAATTGTGTTAGGTACTTTCAAGTGCTCAAATGAATATTGTAACTTAGACAACACAACCAAATGTTCTGAAAGAGCTTTAGACAATTTCATTCCCGGTTTTCGGAAAGCTTGTACCCTTCCATTAATTAACTGAGTCCTTGTATCTTTGTATTTTGCAAGCTTGCCTTTGACATCATCAATGACGTCATTCTGTTCTTCCTTGGTTAACAGATCTCCATGTGTACCGACTAAAATAGTTACAATTTTGTTTGTTTTTGCTAACATCCAATCAAACCAGGAAGCAATAACGTCATCGAATTTGTCGGGTGAATATGCTTTCATATCAAAAGTCAAAATTGCTAAAGAAGGTTGTTCAAAGAAGAGGTAGTGAGGATACCGATAAAAAGGATGTCCACAGAAATCCCATATACATAAGTTAAGTGATTTGCCTTGTTCTTCGTCACCCTCAGGCTCATAGTCAATGTTCATTTCATATGCTTCTATACCAGCACCAGCTTCGTGTATATCTTCTGATAACTGACCTTGCTGGTCAATCAAAGACTGAATCAGACTTGTCTTACCGCTCCGATGGGGTCCTAACACCACAACTTTAACTCCACGGTAAACTTTCATTTTAAGTCTTTCTTCGTGCATGTAAATCATCATTGACCGCAAATCTCCAATGTCTGCTGGGGGAAAGACAAGTGGATTATCTTCGATAATTAGATCTTTATCGGGATCTCGATCCAGATGTTTGAGAGAATTTATATTAAGAAATTTGATTTTATTGCTTCTAAGATCCGTCCGTGTACAGATTCGTAATAAATGACCTGGGAACTTTGTTATATTATTGTCAGACAAATCAATGTCAGAAATCACATGTTTATTGTTTACTTTTATATTAAACATTGGCACTTTTGAAATTTTGTTTTGACTAGCACTAAGATACTCAAGTTTAGGAAGAAAGAATACATCGGATGGAAGAACTACAATATTGTTCCCTGAAAGATCAATATCCCGGAGCGACCGTAGACTCCGAACATCACATTCAATTTCTTTGATTTTATTATCTTTACATTTAAGAACCTCTAGTCTCTGCATATGACTTATATCTGGAAAGACATTTGTGACTTTGTTGTCATCTACCACTAGAATCTGTATTCTTCTGTTCTTTTCAAGACCTTTTAGACTATCCAGTCCATTTTTGCTCAAGTCTAATCTCGCGAGGTATTTCAATCTTCTAACTGCAGGAGGCACCTTGGTTAATTTATTACTATTCAAGTTGAGGTCGGAAAGTCGTTCAAGTTTTTTCATGTCCTCTGGAATAGCACCATCTCCTAATTGATTATTGCTTAAATCTAGTTTTTCTAAATGAGTTAATTGATCTATTAAACTTTCAGGTACCGTTTTTAGATGGATACCCGACACTACCAGTCTTTTCAGAGATCCTGATAATTTCTGGACGTTTTCAATCGTATCATCTCTTGTATCAAATAAACGCAGTGATACGGTTGCATCATGTTGTTTGGACGGAAGTCGATCTGGATGCAGATGTCGAGCTCCTTGGAAACCTACATGCGACATTAATGGCGAATTTTGTCTAACAATAGTGACCTTTCGCGATTTCTTCTGTGCATGTTGCATAGGTTTCTCCGTGTGTACTGGTGCTTTTCCTCTATTCATTTTGTGATTGTGCCGTTTATGCTATATCTGTTTGTTCATTGTCAACATATCTAAAAACCAATTTTACTCCGGTGAAACATTTCTGAAAAGAGAAAAAATATGTTAAAACAAAACCGACGCACCATGATAATGTAAATGAAATCATAATACTTGATCTTTATACCAGTAGTCTGTGCGTTGAAGTTCTGATTTACTGATTACGTCATAATGACATCATAAATAGACCTGCTCTGGGTTGCACAAACCTCAATTAAATTTAATTGTCAATTAAAACTTAATTGATATTTACATTGCTTGCAATGTACATGAAATTAATTTACATTTGAGGTTTAATTGAGGCAGAAATTTAATTGAGTTTTGTGCAACCCTGTTATTATTTTTAAATATTTGGTAAAATCATTATGTCGTCTGCTAACAATTGTAAAATCATTATGTCGTCTGCTAAGAATTGTAAATAAACATTATCAATATTCCAGACACAAAAAGAATCATTAGAAGTAATTAATTTCCTTACAAATTCAGCTGGCTTTCAAAGCTATATGTCCGTTACATTTGGGAGAAAGAAATCACAATAATCAAAAGCTTTTTACAACTGTCCTAATTACTCCTCTACATGAAAAAAAACTACAAATAATTAGGCCTTCAAACACAACATTAAATACTCTTCGAGATAATCATTTTTAATTGGTTTACCACTTTGTTTCCGTCAGGTTTTAATTCACTTTCAAAAATATACACAAACTATCATTGGATGCGTTGTCAATGGGTTTTAAACACAGACAAACATTTGTATAATTACGTAACATGTCAAAGAAGTAAAATCTAATTTGTTTTCTCTGGTTGATCAGTTAACTTTAACGTTCGCCAATTCATTTGGTTTCAATTCGGTAATTTTAATCAAATATAAATAAAGGATATGGTTACAAAATTACATTTACGGTTGAAAAATCTATTAATAGATGAGTAACTTTATTTGATATTTGGATATTAAAGTACACATAAAAGACAAGATACACTTGTAATTAAAAATCAATTAAAAGTCTACTAAAGCAATTAGAAAAGAAACAATAAAAGGGAAATGACAATATAATTCTATGAAAATATAATAGGACATAAATTTGTTAAAATGAGAAACATTGTTAAATCATCACAAGAAGAAAACAGCTCAGTGTGGAGTCCTTGTGGACAAACCAAGATGGCTCACCACTGTCCTTGTATTGTCATTGGAAGCAAAAACTATGCCTGATTCTAATATAGGATAGCCTGCAGTAAGATTATTAAAATTGACCATGAATATGTCCAATTACAAGATTACGGTCGTATCATTTTTTTCCAAAAGAGACGGTTGTATGCATTGTCTGCATGTAGAACGACTGCACAGACCATGTAAGAAGAGTTTGAAGATACCAAAGAGGTAAAAATGCAAGTGTCTGATAAACATGGCTACACTACCACTGTATTACATGCATCTGTCCTTCAGTTGCTTTCGTTGCAGACGGGTCAAAACGGAGGGCTGTTCGATGTTTGTTGATTTTAAAGGTCATTTTAAAATAGATTTATAGTTACTATTAAAAAAAAGGTTTTACATTATACAAATATTTTCATATAATTGTGCGGTATAACATTTGAATTAATCCGAAAATTATTGAAAAATTTCAAAAGACTTTTATTACACGTAAAATAAAAACCAAGACCCGATATAGAGATCTTTAAATACAATACGTGAGAAATTCTTACACTGGACAATATCTTCCATAAAATACATTTCAAATAAAGGTTGAGTAAATATTGAATTCAGTAAATTTGACCAAGACAGTTAATATATACATACGACACGTTAAACACATTCTTTACACCTCTTTCATGTTCCGTTGAAACGAGTAAATACTTCGTTTGATTTAAGATCACAAACATTATTTTTAGAATTTACAGCAAAACTGCTTCTTTAGGATACTTTGAATGGAGAACCAGAGTAATGGTCATGATAAATTAATGAGGCATTGATACAGGTGTGTCCGGCCTTTTTAAACTTGTATGACATGATTTCATGTATCGAAGTGAGTGGCGCGAGCAAGTTATTTTTTGACAAGATTATGAGATGATAAAGCCCGCTTTTTGTTAAACAAGCTTCTGTTGGATTTTTATAGTGCTAGCTTGCTGAACAACAGCCCGTAGATAGACATGTCTCTCTACTCGAACATATTATCCCGACTCCGAACCAACAAGTCTTATGCTCTGCACATTAATCGTGTGTGCTAATAGTGGCGTAGCAACTCATACCAATTGTATACTTAGTCTTTGGGTTGACTAGACTGGCAGTTTAACCCATATTCGTTACTTATTGAACCACAGGCAGTAACATACATTCAAAAACAGTGAAATTATATACATTTAACATGATTTCTTATCCGTAGAACGTTTTATTGGCTAATAAACCCTTTATTTACGCCAATCAGTAGACTCCCTTTGTAAAGTTTGTACAAGTTGTATTTTGCGGTGGTCTAGCCCACGCGGGCCTTGTCTTCTGGGGAGTTGGCTACTATTTTATATACTACTTGGTGTACAATTTACTCTGAAGACACCCCGTCGAATAGACATGAAATCATTACAATTTTTCGATCCAAAGCCAAATGACGTCAGTGTGAGTGAACAGAAAATCCATATACATATTACAAAACTCATGTATCTACCAGAAGTAAAGGAGCAGTGCTTATACTGTATTGCTGTTCGTCATTCCACGGTCACTGTCAACTATGAGTACAACTTGCATTTCAAAATGAGTTTATGGTGTTGAAGCTACACATGTACTCTTAAGTCTTAACTTCTAATAAGACCTTTTGTACGCCTTAAACTTAATATAAAAGAAAATAACGCCATTAAAGCGTAGAAATTTAGAATCAAGGTAGGAAATGTGTAAACTGTCCATTCGTACTTAATATGTGATTGAGTATAGGAAAGATTGTAAAAAGTTGGTTCAATTAATATTAGTATGCTCTACGTCACATAAAATTAGAACTCTATTCAATATATGTGATAGATGTATTGACAAACGTGTCAGGTGATTTATTATTTATATCGTCTTCCATAGAATATTATATTACAAATGTTTTAAAATGCATAGAAGAATTATAATTTGTGGACACAATGATTTATATCAGATGGTGAAATAAATACCTTTTATCTATACACAAGTTGTCATTCAACGAATACATGTGATATCATTTAATTATAGCAAACTATTGAAAAAAAAATAAACTAATGAATACTTAAATAGCAAATTATTGCTTATACCTATCGTTATCATAATCTACTTTCATCATGAGCAGGAACAAGGTGTGCTATATCAATCAGAGACCCTAAATATAAAGAATAAGTTTAAATATTATCCATTCGTTACACAAGATTTTCCGATTTTTAAGCACATTTAAATTATCAAAAATTGGCAAGAATGTATCAAATTTCTCATCGAATCAATCTTTTAATCTACATGTATAAAGATGTGCTCTATTAAATATAGTACATTTTGTGCATAGTATATCTTCTCGACATGGATACTTAGGCGAGGTGTAATCGATACAACAATATGTAATTAAGTTTGTCAGTGACTTACGAAATGTAGGTGGTTTTATCCAGTTTCCTCCACCAATAAACCTGACCGCCACGATATAGCTGAAATATTGTTGAAAGTGGCGTTAAACACCATAACCTCATAACCCTCGACATGTACATATATAAAGTGAAACAAACTTAGCTAACTTACATGTATAACAACTATCTGAAGTTACAACTGAAACGTAGTTATCAAATTTAGTGCACACGACGCGTTTCTGGAATAACCTTCACCAGGTACGTTACTGGAATAACCTTCACCAGGTACGTTTCTGGAATAGCCTTCACCAGGTACGTTTCTGGAATAGCCTTCACCAGGTACGTTTCTGGAATAGCCTTCACCAGGTACGTTTCTGGAATAGCCTTCACCAGGTACGTTAAAAATCGAAAGATTGGAAAGTAAAAAAAAAAATTAATTTCTGGGACCAATAAAATCAAAGGGCCTAAACAGCTAGTTGCAGAAATATAGATCAAATGTTAATTCGAATAGGTAAACAAGGAAAGGACAACATACAAACCTGTTAATAGTCACTCCATTATACACCTGAAGCTGACATAGACATTAAAATCCTATCCCATGAAATAGGGTCCATATTAAGCCAAGAAATAATCTTTACTTCATTGGGTGACCAGAGGTTTGCCATCAGCTTAAAAGTTCGATGGGCCATCTGCGTACTGGGCTGTACTAAGTAACTTTGGGAAAATTGACTTTCTTTCAAGTTATTTCTTAAGTTAGAATTTATAATTTAATTTCATTGTATTATAATTTCACGTGATAAGGGGTTATAAAAAAGTGAATTGGATTTAATTGTTGTTGTAAAGTCTTAGACTCGAAGATTAGAATAACAAAAGATTACATGAGAATTTATATTAAATTAATAGGCTTATTATTTGCACAGAATTTCATGTGAATTCTCGCGTTGGTGTCAAATAAACTGACCAGGCCTCGGTAGTCAATGATAACAAAATAAATTGGCACTAAAATATACCCGACCCACTTGGTATATTATTGAACTAGATGCAATCAAAAAGATCATTATTTCATAAAAACCTGCAAAATACTTTCCGATACTCTAGTAAGAGTACAAGCATTAACGGAACTTTATGTATATGGCAACAATTTCACATGGTACTTTAATGCGTTTAAGTGTATTTAAATCTCAACATTTTAATCGCCGACCTTTTCTAAAAATACAATTACTAAATATTCAAAATAATTTCTATGATTGATTGTATGTAGATAAATAAAAATACTGTACTTATTATTCAAATATTTTCAGTCTTTGTAAATACACTTTTTTGTACCTTACCTGACAATTTGATGACGTCTCTTTGACACAAAGATCGGGATCACCATTACCAAAATTGGCAAGGTCCACTTTTCATTCTTTCGTTAAACGTAAATCCAATATTAAATATGATATTCCAAATATGAATTTCTTATTGTGTTTCTCCTTTCACATTATACAAGGACCATCAAAGTGTCTTCTTAAAGGTCTAATACAAACAAGACAACGAGAGTTGACGAATTTATAATAACATAAGTATCGTGTATCTGAATCTAGATAAGGTATACATGATATTGGCATTCGATTAAATTGGAGATTAGTGAAGGGTTAAAAAGCTGAACAATGGCTCATTGAAATCATTTAATATGGCAAATGGATTGTAAAATGACAAATGTCTTAATGATATATTAGATTAGACGAACCAGGTATCTTTGATTATAAATTTTATAAATGGCATATTTAATATCACTCTGTTAATACAGTTTGTAACGCTATCTAAATATTACGGTACCAACCCACTTTAAATCACAAAAGATTTTCTCTCTTTTTTTTTTGTATCAATAAATAACATTTCATGAAAAAAATAATCAATTTCGTAAAAGAAATTAACGATTTGTCTATGTCACATGTTCAACGAATTTTGTTTTCACCTGTTTGACATATATTTATGAAAAGAAATTTTAAGCATAGATGATCAACAATTTCACCAATTTCAATAAAACGAACAATCGCCTCCCACCTCAAATCACTGAACATAAAAAATAACTACGACATATGACGTTGAAAAGCTATGTCCTCTCTTAGGACAGGCACATAATTGTGGCGGGGTTTTAAATTGGTAAATCATTATATCATAAACAACTGTATAAGGATTGGTACATGTATGAATTTCAACAAGTCTTGGTCTTTACCAAGGACAAAAATGTTCTAATAATTTCAGAAGTTTTTTTTTTAATATAAAAATGTAAAAAGTAATTTCAAGAATATTACCCAAAAAGAAGAAATATATATAGTATTGAACGGATTTGCGATTGCGGTTGATCTTCAATAGAAACTTCTTCTTTTTTTTTACAGCAATGCTGATTTAGCATTAAGTGTGCCAAAATAACAACCATGGTAGAAATCATGAACTACCACAGTTACACAACAAATCATTCATGGGTATGATAGGGGAACGACCATTTAACTTTTAGGACTGGGATTTTTTTTTCTGAAAAAAATAGTAAAAAAAATCATTGACCTGAAAGATGCACACACAAAAAATTAAATAATCTGACCTTTCAGTTTTCAAGTTTTCAATGGAAATTTTTAGTAAAATTTGAAGAAAACTTTATGATTCTTCTCCTCATCATGTCTGATTTTTGTTTCCTGTGAAAATAACTTTCTGGATCGAGAGGGAGACATAGCCACCACCCCAAACACCCAAAAGTTAAACGTTTCGTTTTTCATATTCGTAGTACAAATTTTAGAAGAAAATGTTATATTGTTAGACTAGTAGACAGATGTAGAGAATATATTTCATCGAACCACTACATTCTTTATAGAAGAATTCAGTGGTATATATCTGATATATATGCATAATCTACACGATTAAACTTTTAAAGTCGTTTTTACATCTACGTAAAAAAGATTCAAAGCTCAATGAAATGTATCCATATGTAAAAGAAATATGCTAATCAATTTAAAATCATAAGTTTTAATCTTGAATTTCACTTGAAAAAAATGAATATATTTATATAAAATCATCGCTGTTATACTGTCAAAATGTTGTTATAGTGTCAAAAGAAGTTCTGATTCCATTCATCTTTAAATTTACATCTTATTAATCAATTGCTACTACAAATTGATGTAAACTGTATACAAAACTTTTCTATTCACCATTGATACAGACCATGGTTTGATACAGTCTACTTCAGTCTGTTTACCAATGACATGTACAGTGTGTATATACAAAATAATCTTCCATTCTTTAGAAAAGTTGGATGAACTACTCTAGATTACTGAGTCAACGAACGCTTATGAAATCGGAAGTATGTTAATGTACCACATATTGATTAGCGACGTGTAGCAGAATATAACAGTTAATTCACCACAAAATCGCCATGTCAAAGTCCATGAAACAAATGGGTATTATTATAAACAAGTGTAGCGTGTTTCTGTTTCTTTACAAAAACCAAAACGGCTAAAGTCGTATTGGTTTTATTGGTTGTCTTGTTTATGAACATATGTCTCCATTCTGTATTGTTGTAACGGCTGATATAATTATGAATGTATATTTGTCATTGCCCTTTGAGGGATCTTAATTGGAATAAAAATATTGGTATTGGTATTGGTTGATTATTGCTTAACATCCAGCCATTCCAGTGAGCAGTATTCCAGCTATCAATTAGCAGTATTCCAGCTATCAGTGAGCAGTATTCCAGCTATCAGTGAGTAGTATTCCAACTATCAGTGAGCAGTATTCCAGCTATCAGTGATCAGTATTCCAACTATCAGTGAGCAGTATTCCAACTATCAGTGATCAGTATTCCAACTATCAGTGAGCAGTATTCCAGCTATCAGTCAACAGTATTCCAGCTATCAGTCAGCAGTATTCCAGCTATCAGTCAGCAGTATTCCAGCTATCAGTCAGCAGTATTCCAGCTACGCGCAGGAGGAGAACAAGTTCAATGACATAACCTATATACAATAAACGTTAGAGAAAACCCAAGGGGCACTCAAGAACGGACAATCCAGAGAAACTGGGACTATTGGGTACACAAGGCACAAGACGAAGACAAACAAAACAAAAACACAGCACAGAAAACTAAAAAGATGAACCCCACCAAAAACCGGGGTGGAACCGAGGCGCCCGCTAAGGGTAAGCAGTTCCTGCCTCTTATAAGACACCCGTCATTTTACTATGTAGTCAATATGTGTTGGACATCACCATACGTAAGCAAACACAAATAACATAAATAAGACATAAGCCCTCCTACAAACAACTAGAGATACAGACGAAGGAAGGAACGGGTCAACCAGGTCATCGACTTTTGACTATCACTGAAAAAAGTATGGAGAGTTGGGTAGGGACGAACAATTTAGTCTTTTGTAGCCGCTACAATATGCCTACTCTTTTTCTTAACCTATAAAGATGTATCTAACGTACAAGGAGCATATCACTCTCCTAACACGCTATCCACTATGGACCACGGCCAGGCTTTCCCTGTTAGAACACGACAATCTCCCATTGATTTCAGTATTGTCAAAAGAAGGACAAAAATGTGTTAATTTCAAGATCCTTGATACTACTGATTCAAAATAATTTATATTATTGTCTCCTGTTTTGCCAGTTTTAGAGAAAGGTCCATATCTGCCAGCAAAATCCTTTTGTAATTAAGTGGGTGAGATTATACACGCTAATTTAAACAATTTTATGTCATTATTTGTAATGATTAAGTTATTACCCGTAACTGTATTCCATTTGCTAAAGTTTTGCTGCTGAAAAATGTTTTTCCTGTAGTCAAACATGCTTTAAATGACAGTTTCCTTTATTCATTAATGAATAGTTCATATAATTTGAACCCATATTTAAAGGGCAACAGCTCATAAAGGACATATTTTCAGGTTCTCTTGGTAAATGGTTTGACTATAATAATAACAAAAAGGAATAGATGACTTACAAAATAATACCACAAACTGAAGGCTAAAGATCGTCAAAAGTTAATTTATCATACAAGATTGTTTAAATGTTTATTTTATTAACATACATATTTTTTTTTTATCAACAACAAAAACATATTGGACCAAAAAACTTTTTTTTCAAAAGAAATAAGTTTGTATATTCATTGACGAAAACGACATTAGGAGTAATTATTATAACTCGTAATGATAAAGCAAATCACAGACTATTTATTTTGATTTGTCATTAGGCCATTGAACACCTCGTTTACAAGTACATGTTTCAAAGCCTTTCGAAAGTTGAACAAACAGACAAGGGAACCTTTATTTGATCACAAGTATGTGTTTGAACAAATTTCTCCAAACGGATTCTTTAACATTTACAAACACTTGAAGATTCCATGATATATATCAAAATTCATATACATGTTTGTCACAGGTTACATACTGATATTAAATAGCAAAATGTAAACAAATCCTCAATGTGCTGACGATCGACCAAGTCGTAACTTGGATATTATTAATGACAGTATAGGCCCTGTAATTTATCAAATATATGGATTTATGAAAAGATTTCTATCAACAAAATGATGTGATTTATACGAATTTCCTACTTAAATGGATTATTTAAAATGAAGTTGTAATCGCAAAGTCTTAATGGATGAAAAAAAAAAATAGCCCAAGTTTGTGTAAGTTATAACGTTCACGTTTAAAGAACTGGATAAATGGTCGAGTATTTAAATAAATCAATAGGCATATTAATATAATTATTGCTTTTGCAAATACTTTCGATAAGTTAAAATAGCAGGGTTCAAGAACAAACAGAACTAGTACAAAGATTTAGCAGATAATATTAACTGAGCAAAGGAAGGTCACACAGTTAAATAAACAAACAAAAAATACAGAATCAGCAAAACAAACGTGAGAAAAGAACATCATGTTCATTATGGAAAGATCCTCCGATACGAATTACAACTCTCCCTAATGAGACTCCGTGTATTACAGTTTTATGACAAAACAATCATATAACACATGCAGTAGAGGTTATTACCAAGCATTATGACGATATATTAACAGATCTGATCTGTTCTGATATTATACTTGAAAAGAGCAACATCTACAGAAGTAAGAACTTAAGCACTTTCATTTGTCGTTGTTACTATACAACATCCTTTTGGAATTTAAAGTTAATTAAGTAAATACAAGATTTGGACAGATACACTTTCAAACGAGGTTGTTGCACAGCTAATAACACCGGTTTCACATTTGCATATCATACGGTCCTAATAGTTTCAAGCACATGTTTCTTAGAGAATTCTAAAATCGTCCAATCAGAACACTGTGTCTATTTTGATTGGGGAAAAATTCGAAATTCATTGTCCAATGTTTTATGACCATTACGACGGTCTAACTCTCGATTTTATTTTAGGAAATTAATGTTGTTTGATATTTTGTTGTATATGGTTATTGGAGTTCTGTTGACTATCAAGGTTGTCCTTTTGTTCTAAATTTTATTTCTCTAAATGATTCTGACCCCACTACGCTCACCCCGTGCATTCCAAACAACTCCTGCAACACCAAGAGCAACATTCACTCAAAGATCAACAAGACGTGAAACACTCATGCAAACGGTTGGATCGAGTAATGGGGGGATTTCGAGCTTGGCACCTTATTTGAATGTTCTGATTTTCGAAAGACTTGTCTGGTTCCCTTTATTATTTGTTTTGTAGGGTTCGTGTTGTTCATCTGTTAGTTTTCTGTGTAATGTTTTATAGATCATTGATTGACTTTTTGTTCTTTTTCTTTTGGCCATTGTATTGTCTGTTCTTTTTAGATTTACGGATTCTGGTAAATCCCCATTGCTACCCTTTAAACTTTTCCGTATAATTCACTAAAATATACAGTCATTCCTCTCGTTCTGTGATTTATTTAGATATAACAGATTAGTCATTATTGAACCGTAATTTATTGTTATATTGTTCTTTAAATGTAACAAGTAGGAATGAAAGTGTAATATGTAAATATTATCATATGGCTGATAAATCTACTGAAGTATACAATATTGGACGTAGGAGAATACTTCATAAGTTTGTTTAACTTGTGTAATATCCTTTTAGCACATTTCAACAAATAAAATACCGGTATGTTAAAACTAAACAAGTTTGGATATAGAGATAATATGCGTTTTTATCCTCAAAAGCTTAAATTTTCTAAATGCGAATATTACCTGTAAAATATAAAAACAAACAAAAATCATGGTAAACTGACGATAAATTCAATCACATTTTTGTGATATTTTGAATATTGGCATAAGAAACCCCTCCACACCAGTTCATCAATTTGATGTCATTTATTGAAGACATTGTATTAACAACGCGTACAGAAATGTCGTTAGAGAAATAGGAAATTGCTCATTGTCTGATTCAATTGCCCTCTTAAACAATCGAAGCAGTTACCATATAAATGAGATATATGTACATTAATTTAAGATAGCAATATAAGGTGATTTCATCGACTTCTAGTATGTTGGCTTTTATCTTTTTTTTTGCACATGGCATGATTTATTTGAGTTATTATAATTAACATGGCCGACTTTCTAGTTTTTAAAATAAATCGATTGTATTTTTCAATATTTATACTTATTTTCTTAATTACACTTAATTACGTTGTAGTGTTTATATCTTCGCTATATTTTAGAATTGCTCTGTATAATTTCAATGCTAGAGAGTTTTTGAATAACATACTGGACTAAACGACCTGTATAAAAAAAAACATTCGGAATAGGTGCTTGGAAATAACCAGTTACATGTATATATTTTAAAGAAAAAAGTAATATATCCTTTATAAAAATTTATTAGTTACTTTCTTTGATTCAATAATAAAGTATCAGACATTCCCCACTGCCTAAGAAAAGTTTCAAGATAACAAAGGGGTAACCAGGAGCCGTAAATCGAAGAACAGACAATACAATGCCATAAAGAACAGACAATACAATGTCATGAAGAACAGACAATACAATGTCATAAAGAATAGACAATACAATGTCATAAAGAAGAGACAATACAATGTCATAAAGAACAGACAATACAATGTCATGAAGAACAGACAATACAATGTCATAAAGAACAGACAATACAATGTCATAAAGAACAGACAATACAATGTCATAAAGAACAGACAATACAATGTCATAAAGAACAAACAATAAGATCGAAGGTAGTCCACAAAACAGTACAACGAAATCTAAAGATTGAGCAACACGAAACGTTATGAAACCCACAAACATTGTGGGTAGTGCGAGAGCTTCCAAGGGGTAAGCAGATCGTGCTCAACTAGTAGCACCTGTTAAGTTACTCAATCGGTTACAATTCATGTACCAGTAAATAACGACGTGACCGTGACTACGATAAATGAAACATGCGTGTGGTCATCTGGAAAGTTCGTAGCATTTAACAAAACCATGATGACCACCATACACCTTTCGAAGTGATGACGTATTTCCAGCAAACCCTTGGTTCAGTAGTTTCTTTGTTACTAACAGCTCTCTATCAATTCTTGAATTCTAAGAATTCTAGAAGGAAACCCCTTGCCATCTTAACAATGCCAATGACATTTAAGAATTTCGGTTATTTTTATTCCCATTTCATGGTACCTTCGAGATAGAAATCACAAATTTTACTCGATTTGTCTCAAATTATGTAATCTTTAACAAAGAAACAAATACGAGTGGTTTCTCCAAATACTCCGATTTCCTCCCATCGCCATGATGACAACTGAAATGTTGCTAAAAGTAGTTCTCAGTGGATATAATTCATAATCTTTAACACTGGACGATTTTATATATTTCACAAGGAATTCAAGTAGAAAATGGCACGCATTTTAATGTCAATAGGAAAATTTAAAGAAAATATATAATAAATACATGACATCGTTTCAATAAAAACTAAGTAAAGCTTGTTTATTTAAAATGATCCTTTGAAATATATTTTGACATTTTTTAAATAAAGTATAAACTTTTGCACTGCGTTACCGTTGATAACTAATCCGTGGTTAATAAATTATATTTTCACTCCTTTCTTTATTCAGTGCAAATTATTTTCAATTGATTTCATTTTTAATTTATAATATTTAATACAACATCAATGTTGGTGCATTTGTCTATGTTTTTTTTTAACAAAACAAAACTTTTGAAATGAAAGTACCCAACGTGACCTTACAAAACGTGACACTAAGAATTTCTAATACCATGGGAGGCTTTGAAGTCACTGTTTTCACATAAGACCCCTGATGTAAAATGTTCTTTATGGTATATCTTTTAAGCTCTGATATTTCGATGGCAACCAATAAATACAAGATCAAATGATAAGATCTTACTTGACACAAGTTGTCAGTATCTAATATATTTTAGACGTCATGATTCGGCCATTATTCATCATAATGCCAGTTTTAAACAATTTTCTTTCATAGCTATCTACATACCTTATTGTTTATACAATGTATTTTTGACTGATTGTTATCGTTAGAATTCCAATTAAATTTCTTTATTAGATTAGAAAGAACAATAATACGATTTTAATTACATTTCTTATGTTTGTAATATTCTTGATAAACTATATAAACAAGCAAAAACATTGTTATATTAAATTTTAAGATTAGACTTCCAGGGTCTTGACCTGAGAATATCAAATGATGATTTATAATTAAAAACAGATAAAGATCTTCAGGTCTTTAACATGCACTATAGATATGACTGACAATTCCTGTGAACATTAAGTAAGTCATTGACACTGAAAAGAACATAGATGCATCTTTACAACAAGTAAATGATAATATAAGTGATTTTTGGTGAACTTCTGAAACGTCATATATTCAGACAGGGTGATGGTTTAAAAAGCTTGAGATAAGAACAAGACGAAGATTTAATTAAAATGACAAGACGAAAGTACCAAAATGGGTCAATTCAAAATAGAATTTTCATTGTACGGGTATAAAACGTTTCTCATTGGTAAATTATAATTTTGACGACGACGATGAGCATGTTGTACAAACTTTCGTTTTGAAACTGATTAGATTAGATCTGAAATACTTTGTTAGTCAAACAATAATGACAACGGAAGAATCAGCCGAACATCTGATGAACTGGTGAATAGACATAGAAATAATTCAAAATAGCACTTCATTAGATTTAGTTTCAAAAGAATACATGTTCAAAATGTTAAATTGAGACAAAGTAAATGAGTGAGATCTTGACCATTTTCGATAATCCTTTGGGATCCTGATTTCACCCCCAACTTTTTGTGGGATTCGCGTTGACCGGTCTTTTGTTCAAATTGTGTCTGTACTTGTTTACATCTGGGTTGTTCCTTACCCAGAATATCCCAGTTTCTCGGACATTGGTACTCAATTAGACTGTAATGCCATATTCCAGGTTATCTACATGCAAATACGTATGCCAATAAAAATTATCCCTATTTAAAATAAAATTACGATTTATCTGTCAATAATTGACTTAAACTTAACGAAATTGTAACAAGATAATGTTATTTTAACGAGTTAAATGTTAAAATATATTTGACGATAACACCAGTTTATAAAATAGAACCAAATCCATGGTTACTAATCCACAGTTGATTAAAATAACGGCGTCTGTCAGTAAATCATACAATTTTAGTCTTTGATATATTGACCCAAAGTAAATACAATATTTGTTTTTAATGAATGGAACTTATGGAACCGTTAAATAAATATCAAATTCAAACATTGAAACACTATTTTCTTTATTTTTGAAATAAATGGCGATAATCGACCGATGTTTTGTTGATGGAACATTGATGGTAATAATACCAATGGTTACTCGATTAAAAATAATAGGGAGGTACTCGAGAATAGAGATGAGAACGTACTCAGAAAAAGTTATCCAACATTATATGAAAAAGTTTGTCAGTGACTTGCGACATGTTGGTGGTTGCCTCCTGTTTCCTCCACCAATAAAACTTACTGTTGAAAGTGGCGTTAAACACCATAGACCGACAGAAAAACTTATCCCATCAGATAGGGAGTTATTTTTTTCTATTAGTTATAAACACAGACACTTGTGTTATATATTTAACTACCCCCAATCTCTCGCCTCCTTTTTTATTATTATTTCTTCATCTTTATTTTCAATATCATGTTTTCATTATTTATTCCCTTTTTTTCTTTCCTTAACGTTTCAGTGTGCACATCCCTGCGTGACAATATTAAAGTAAACAATAGTGCCTCCCATTTATTATCATTATTTATGATTAATAATAAGAGTAAGGAGCCGGTACATGTAAACTGTTGATACCGTAAAATTGCATGGATATGAACATGAACACGTTGAATAAGGGAAAAGAGATGAAATAATAACGAAATTATATTAAAATAAATATATACAAAAAAAAAATAAGAAAAGGGTGGAGATTTGTAATTCCATGCCATAATCGATTCCGATTATAAAACCATGATGGGATCGACCAATCTTTTCTGTTATTAACAAACAGTTCCTTGTACGGGTGATAATCCAATTTATCTACGTTAAAATTAACTTAATTTAGATGCAAATATGAAACTATTAAACTTACAAGGCATTATATTGAATTCGGGCAACTTTTAATTCATCTTTCCAGTCAATTAACCACATACTGACATAATATATAACATTTTGTAATAAATTTGATAAGTTGGAGACATTCCTTAACTAGAAACATTTAAAAATGTCTATTTAGAGTCAAATGCATACACAAGCACGATTTATTTACTGTTAATATATATCCACACATGTCCCCACTTGTCGAATTATTGCTTTTCATAAAACAGAAATTAAATTGAGGCATACTGAAATTAATCTGTGCTATATATAATTCCTACTAATGACATAAACATTTTCATACAAGTTCATTTTTGAAAATTGAAAGTACGTTGGTTTAAAAAATGGTCTGCCATATGTGTATGTGCGTCAGTTTATTAATAAAACTGAGGTCCTCCCTCAATCACATGTGACCTTAGCCGATTTTGGATATTCTGTTTAGGTCCTTTGGTTTTATTGCTCCCAAACACTTTTAAATTATTTAGCTTTTCGATCTTTAGATTTTGAGAGTACCTGATGATGGTTATTCCAGAAACGTGTCGTGTGCACTAATTTAAATATCTACGTTTTTATTATAAATCGTTATGTTTCAAAGTACATGTATGTAATGTCATGAATCCGTCATAGTTGTCATGTTATACTTAAGTTAAATTCAGTCGTACTTATATTGATTTCTCGTTATGTTCATTCGTACATGTATTTAATATTGCTTTCCGTAATACAGTTATATGTACTTTTCGTCATGTTCAATCGTACACGTATGTACTTTTCGGCATGTTCAATCGTACACGTATGTACTTTTCGTCATGTTCAATCGTACACGTATGTACTTTTCGTCATGTTCAATCGTACACGTATGTACTTTTCGTCATGTTCAATCGTACGCGTATGTACTTTTCGTCATGTTAAATCGTACACGTATGTACTTTTCGTCATGTTCAATCGTATACGTATGTACTTTTCGTCATGTTCAATCGTACACGTATGTACTTCTTGTTATGCTACAGCTCCGCCGTACAAATATGCATTTCTCGTCATGTTCCGTCGTACACGTATACATGTACTTATCGTCATGTTTCGTCGAACATGTATGTACTTCTCGTCATGTTCAGTCGTACGCGTATGCAGTTCTTGTTATGCTCCGTCGTACACGTCAGTACTAACAATGTTCCGTGGTACACGTATGTACTTCTAGGCATGTTTATTCGTACACATATGTACCTCTTGTTATGTTCCGTCGTACTGGTATGTACTTCTCGTCATGTTCAGTCGTACACACTTCTTGTTATGTTCCTTTGTACACATATGTACTTCTTGTTATGTTCGTTTATACACGTATGTACTTCTCGTCATGTTCAGTCGTACACGTATGTACTACTTGTTATGTTCGTTTATACACGTATGTACTTCTCGTCATGTTCAGTCGTACACGTATGTACTTCTCGTCATGTTCAGTCGTACACGTATGTACTTCTTGTTATGTTCGTTTATACACGTATGTACTTCTCGTCATGTTCAGTCGTACACTGTGTACTTCTTGTTATTATGTTCCTTCGTACAGTAATGTACTTTTTATCATGTTCCTTCGTACACGTATGTAGTAATTGTTTTCCGTGATAATTCTGTGTACTTGTCATATAACGGTTGTTCATGTACGTACTGGTCATTATAGGATCCGTCACAGGTTTATGTAATTATCGTTATGTTTCGTTGTATACATGTATGTACTTTTTTCGGTTATGTTCCGTCGTATATACATGTACATGTACTCTAGACGTACATGTGGTATAAAAAGAACAATCCAGGAACTATAGTATAAAAACATATACATTTGTATAAATAAAAATATTGTGATAGTGAACTATTGCAAAAAAAACATTGAAATATACATGTATCTACATTTAACAAATGTACGCTTAATGAGAAAACAGAACATCTAATAATGTATGTATATTAAAACACACCCTCTGATCATGTTAAAAGCACAGTAAGGTTATGTGTTTATATAGGTAGACATACATGTATTATTTTTCAGACAGGAATATATTCACATTATATCTTTCCCAGTTTTATTTGTGCATTGTAAGATCGACAGAGAACACCCAGATTACATATTCATTTGGAAAAACAGCTTGAACAAATCCCTCTTTTGCTACCGAGGAAGCTTTACAGGAATCTAGAAAGATACAGATAGTGGTTACGATGTAAATTACAAGGAAATGGGGGTTAGGATTATGGCGTTTAACGCCACTTTCAATAATATTTCAGTTACATAGTGGTGGTCCCCTACAAGGAAAGTAATGGCTAGAATTAACTGTTATTACGTTGTGACGTCACACCATTCAACTAAAGCGACTTGATACTATCAGTCAATGATGAATGGTTATTATGGAACAGATATGTTCCGGAAAAATCGTACATTCAGTAACCCTTAATGCCAATAGTTTCTTTTCATGTTTATCGACCATTCTTATTGTTTAACTCTTTGTGTTCTCGACTGCAGTGAAGATTGTTATCATTTAAAGTAAAATTTCGTCTTTCCTTTATAGATAAGAAACAAAATAACAATACAATTGTATTAATTAAAATTCTTACGACCGTTTTGAGATATATAAACTAACAAGAACGCTCCTTTGTATTACATTTCAGAATAGACTTCCAATATCTGCCTGGACAAATCTAACGACGGATCTAACTGTTTTTATTATCTATAGAGTAATGGTCTAAGGTTTAAGTTAGCTAGTAGCTAGTTAACTATTATCTATAGAGTAATGGTCTAAGGTTTAAGTTAGCTAGTAGCTAGTTAACTATTATCTATAGAGTAATGGTCTAAGGTTTAAGTTAGCTAGTAGCTAGTTAACTATTATCTATAGAGTAATGGTATAAGGTTTAAGTTAGCTAGTAGCTAGTTAACTATTATCTATAGAGTAATGGTCTAAGGTTTAAGTTAGCTAGTAGCTAGTTAA
>MJUT01046031.1:107426-119719 GCA_002080005.1 Gigantidas platifrons | reverse complement strand
TCTATAGAGTAATGGTCTAAGGTTTAAGTTAGCTAGTAGCTAGTTAACTATTATCTATAGAGTAATGGTCTAAGGTTTAAGTTAGCTAGTAGCTAGTTAACTATTATCTATAGAGTAATGGTCTAAGGTTTAAGTTAGCTAGTAGCTAGTTAACTATTATCTATAGAGTAATGGTCTAAGGTTTAAGTTAGCTAGTAGCTAGTTAACTATACATGAACTTTACTATCCTTTCTTTTATACTGTCTGTGTTCATGTAATACAAACGCACAGAACAATATATCAATAAAAAAAATTCCATACAGTCAATGGTAATTAAATTGTCAATATGTTATAGCTCTCATTATATTACACACCGACAATTTTGTTTATCATTGACAAACTATTTCTTATATAGTGTTTAGTGCCTATGTCTGATCATTCAGTATTGTCGCGGATATTGGAACTTTTTTTTGTTTACATAATGTGTTTTTTTTTTGTTTTTTTTTTTAGTTTTTGGGTTTACCGATTGATCTGGTTGTTGTGGCTGAATATATATGTTCTTATTTTAAAATATTACAAGTGCCGTGTATCTGGTAATATCATGTAGGGACATCACAATCTAGTGTGACCCAAATATTATTTAGAAAACTGTGTTCTTCACGTCTTCATATATAATAAGATCAGCAAGGGGGAGGGGGCAAAATGAAACTCACAGTCAATGTTAAGACTTTTCAGAGCGTATCTGATGAAGGTTATTCCAGAAACGCGTCGTGCGCACTAAATTAGATATCTACGTTTTTATTAAGAATTTTCAAAATATATCAAGTTTTAATATCAAGATCGATGTCATTATGGCATCAGTGTGAGTGTCGAGCACGTGATTTTTAGCTTACTTAAGGTTATAGTTAGGGTTTTGGTGTTAAACGACACTTTCAACTATATTTCAGGTATATCATGGCGGTAAGTTTTATTGGTGGAGAAAACCGGAGTACCCGGGGAAAACCACCTGCCTGTCGCAAGTGAATAGGTGTGTACAGTTTTAGTAACAGATATTATATAGTAAATGAGTTTTTCTTTCATGTTATCCATTATCAATAGATATTGATACGTTAGTTTTAATACTCCGACCTTGCCATGTTTAACGGAATGAATCCATGTTTAAGCATGTTGGATGAAAAGCTATACTTGCACCAAGCCAAGTAGATAACAAAAGTTTAAAAAGTTATAAAGTATTTTAAATTATATCTAAAGGTGACAAATGTTTAGGTTGTCAAAACTATATAACGTCTCAATAGTGAATACTACATTGTACAATAAAGGTGTCTTGTTTATAAATTTACCTGTATGTATTTTCAAAGGGGGTAAATATATTAATATTATAACCTTTTATAAGATAATAGAGAGACTAATAGATTAATATGTAGTAATATATTAAAGACCTACCTGTATTGTTTTTGCTTGTTAAAGCCAATTTAACTTAATATATGATCCCATGTTGTAAAATATCAATCGTTAAAGCGCTAATGTGAATACGACTTTCGTAACTAGGGAAGCTTTAAATGATCTATTTCACCCGAGTATTGATCGATACTAAATCATTCAATGTCACTATCATTACAACAAAATCCTCTCCTCAATCGCTTCCTCTAACACGCAACTATTGTTTTTCACTGGTCGCATTCCTAACTATTTCTATTATTGTATGATTGGAAAATATTGATGTGTATTGTATATATATGTTAGCTAATTTGTGAACAAGTTTACCACGAGTTAAACGTGTATTATTATTTATCGCAATATTTTCTTATCACAGTTCGACATTTTGTTGTGAGGACCCTATCAAGTTAAATTAGCATATATGATAAATTTCTTTATTCAACTTCGGATATAGGAAAACTTAGGACCATTTGAAAAATTGAATGAATAATTTACCTGGGTAAAAATAGCACTTTTCATACAGGGGCGGATCCAGGATTTCAAACTAGGGGGTGCACTTAACATAACACTCATTCTCAGATAATTTGGACAAATGCCTATTTTGTTGTCCCTTGAAATATAAAGGGCCAAAATCCGCCATGATATGTCTGTTAAATCGCTTTCCCAAACACAAAGGCTATATTTATCAAAAACATGCATAAATTTTACTTCAAAGAAGAATAAAATTACTCCAATGTTAAGTTATAATGTGTCATTTTTTACAAAAATGAATGTCCCTCGTGATATGTAGTTTTTTCTATTGTGTATTCCAATTACAAAGATAACAATATGTGTCCTAATTTTGCGTTTTCTGAATCCATGACCAATCAGACAGCAAAGATTTGATATCATTTTAAAGCAAATTGTTACGATATAAAAACACTATTCTTAGATTGTATGTCCCTATTTTTGTGACCAGATACGTTACCAACTTTTAAATAGACTTTACAATTATATGATGATATATATCTTTATTCTCACACAGCCAACATATATTGGTACAGAGAAAGAGTAACAACATTACAAAACACACAAGGCTATATATACAAATACAAACAGAATACACACAGGATATACACAACACAGAGATCAGCCAGGAGTTTCAATACTTTTGTTTATATATTTAATAAAATTACACAGTTTATGTAGCAGCGATCGCTTCTTTGTTTTTATAAGCTCAGAAAATTTAATAATATTGTGTCTTTTTAAAAAATATTTTGGAAGGTATTGTTTTCTTTTTTCAAATAGTGAAGAACATTCTAATATATAGTGATACTCATCGCCGAGTTTTTGGCAATTGCACAAATGACAAAATCTATTTTCCCTTTCAATATGTCTCCATCTACCAGTTTCGACTGGTAAATGGTGATTTGTTGTTCNGGTCGCTTCCACATATACATGGTTTGCATGTACACTCATTACAAGGGCTTACATAATTATTACAATTTGTTGAATTAAATACATGACATGGATCACTAAAGTTACTCAAAATGTTGCTTTCATCGTTCACATTACTCATTACATTAGCTCCATGGCTGTCCTAACTGTGGGTTTCTGTAATGGGTGGGATCACCGGAGAGGAATCGGAGAGGTGTTGACGCTTGAACGGTCTTTCTGCTTGTTTTGGTGTTCTTAACAGTGAATCTCGATACCCATAAAGTCTGACCTCAGGAGTGTTATTTTCAGAGGTGTTGGGTATATATTGTGTGCCATTAATGAACAGTTTGTCTCGCACTAAAATTGCGTTTTTACCTTGCCTCTTTGCATCCTTCATAACTGGATACAGCTTCCTGCGATTATCCTCAATGGACTTCGGAAACTGTTCGTGGATGCCATAATGATCAATTAAAAGACTATTTTATGTTGTTTTTGATGAGTTGTACTATAACCTTAAACCGAACAAAATTATTAAAAGATTGGTTACAACGATTAAAAAAATGCATAAGACGATTCAACAGAAAAATGTTTTGTTACGTTAATTTTCAACATCAGGGATGTTCGCCGTGATGTCACAGGCTTGAGAATTTACCTGTGTGGTTGGCAGGAAATCAAAAATTTCTATTGTCTTTCAATGAAGGCTCAACTTTAAATTGTCATTATTATTTTGTTATTTACGATAATTTAATAATTCTTTCAGAAATGAAAATTATATAGCAATAATTAATTCACATCGAAGGTTTGATAACAATATTCAGAATAAAAAGATTGGAAATTCGATCTTGTTTTATTTAGTTTTAAAGCGTAAAAATGCATTATTTCATATCAAAATAAAAAAATGTAAACTGACAGAAAAAATACGAATTTTCTTAAGTCTCTAAAACAATTAACAGAACAAACATTGGTTTGGAAATAAAAAAGTTATAAAAGTTTAAAAATTGCTTACTTTCATGTCAATTACTTTATTGTTTTACTGCCAACCAATTATTTGTTTAATGACATGCAAATTAGTGAATATGACATCACTAATGAGATTGGCGAACATTCCTATACGTTACTATGATATTGTCTGTAAGAAAAGTAATTACTTGCGTCAGATACATATAATTATGTAAATATGTTCTTGCATATTTTATCTTTATTTTCAGTATCAAAAATGTTCTGTTAACAAAACATATTTGATATTAAAGATTTTTAATATTTTTATCAACAGATACGTTACCGACAGATACGTTACCGTGTTTAGATTAACGATGCATTACTGGCACATTTCGAATTTAGACATACATTCTACCCGCTTTGATTTTTTTCATGGTCATTTAATGATCGAGGAAACATTTCCGGCAATACAAAAAGTTTTTGAGGGAAAATATTTAAATACACATAAAAGTCAACATCTTTTAAATAAGGTTACTAGTTCTGAAGTTTTTGATTAAAAATATTTCAATATTTTTGTGTTCATATATTGATATTATTTAGTATAACATATGAATATGAATTATATATTAGTTCATTTCACTAAAATCAATTAAAATGTTGGAAAATTGTTGTCAGAATTCAGGTTTTTAACATTGAGTAACGTATCTGTTTCTCATGGTAACGTATTTGTTATATGCTTTGAAAACATGATTGCTCAATTCCACAAAGTCTTTTGTAAAATAGATCATGTTCGTACAACAAAATTGTTAAAAAGTGATTTATAAATAAAGGTAACAACAATGAATACCAAATTTTATTGGGATTATCGCAAAAATATATACATGTATAATCAAGGAATATAAAAAAAAGGTCATGAAATGCTCAACACAACCAGCAAAAAGAACGAACGGCAAATAAATGTCATATCCTATTGTGGGCAATTGTAAACATACCGCTCACAGGAAGTTAAGCAAGGACATTGATTCAGGATGCTACAGACTTTCATTATTGGGCCATTAAGAATGAGATAGCAATTTCATATGTGTTCTACTTAGAGTACAATTCCGCTGCGGAATACTTTGCTAGTAAGGAAAGCAGTTTCAAGGACCATGAGGCTACATGAGGTACGCACCAAGTGACAAGATAAAATATAGATACGTGTAACACCCTGCTATTGTAAGGTATACAGAGGTGGTATTGCATGTGATGGGAGTACAGAACATCATCTATCTCTTCAATATGTTGAAATAGTAGTGAATTATGTGGTATCCACAGAGTCGTTGATTTCTATGAAAGTCGATTTTGGGAATAACTAAGTACATGAAGTTGAAATATTTTAAAATGGTTATGTAGCAGTGATATACCAGGAAGTTGGTCATTTGTTACTACAAAGTAGATGAAACCGTATAGATTTCTTTTCTGAATAAGAGTAAACAGTTCTTTTAAGTGGCCTCTCAACCCTGATGTCATTAGGGTTGATCGTACTGATGTCTCTATGTGTAGTTTAAAAAACAAAAAACAAAAACAAAAACAACAACTCTACACCGGAAAATGGAACCGAAGTAAAGAATAAAAAGTTTGATGATTATAAAAATTTGCAAAAGCTTGGAGACACTCAAGGTGACAATCATTAAAGTGGCATATATTAGACAAATACGTTACGTTTATTATTGTTATTGATTTTGTTGAATTTTTCTAATTATAATATGTATTTCATACATTTAATTTGATATCTATGTTTTTATTAAAGTTAGCAATGTTTAAAGTTTATTGATAATTACTTTCACAACATATTAAAGCGTTCCCATATTTATATCTATTTTGCAACAGATACGTTACTTTTCATATCAGAATATTTCCATGCTAAAATAATGACAAAAGGTATAAATAATTAAAGAATATATTACATATTTGCAAAACCAATGGCCAAATATTAAAATTTGAACATAATTGGAGCAATATCTTGATATACATTTCTTAGAGAGCAACTACATGTAGTTATTACTCTTATTTCTCTGAGCTGTTGTATTTTTACCAAGGTTTATATTCTAGAACAAAAATTCAACTTTTCAATTTCTTTCATAGAAGTATGATACTTTTTATAAGAATTTCAGTATCTGTAGAATATTTTCGGATAAAAATAAATGCACCAGTTTTACTTTTAATGAGAATTTATTTGCTAAAATGACAATGCAGGACTGTAACGTATCTGTTTTGTCGAAAAAGGGGACCCTTAGTTCTGAATGGTTGAACTTTTTTTACAGGCAGAGTTAAGATCAACCACTTAGGTTCCTTTTACATCATATATGTATAAAATATTTGCGCATAGTTTAAGTCGGATTGAACAATATTTTTTTCCGAAGTATATTTTTTTAGAATTGTCCCGATTTGCTGACAATGAGTGATAATCGCGCGAGCGGAGCGAGGCGCGAAATTTGTTTGGGGTATTTCGTGTGAAAAATCACGATTTTACGCAAAAAAATCATATTTTTTCCAATTTTAGGGGGGGCGCCGGGTGCGCCCCCTGGATCCGCCCCTGTCATATACTATATAGAATATGCAACTATCTCTTTCTTTTACGTTCAAATAAAATATTAATGAAATTTTATACATTGTAATTACATTCTTGATAACATTGCATCAAATCTTTGACCCTTATTATCTCGGAAACTATAATCAGGTGCGTATAAACGGGATTTGTCTCCCACTATAAAAAAAAAAAGGAGGTAGGGCAAAACTATGTTTTATCTTTTTATGGGTTAGGCTTATGATGCTTAACGCCACTTCTCAGCAATACTTCAGTTATAATATCGTCGGGGTCAGTTTAATTGGTAGGGGTAACCAGAGATGACCACCGACCTGTCGCAAGTCACTGACAAACTTGATCTCATCACCATGAGCGGTATTCGAACTCACAACTTTAGTGGTGATAGGTACTAATAACATAGGTCGTTGTACGATCACAACCACGACCGTCCCTCACTTTTGTTTAAGTTGAATTTGTAGCATGGAAGCAAAAACAAGTTTTAATCCGAGGAATATAAAGGTATGTTTGAAAACCAAAGGAGTCACTTTTAGAGAATTTTGAAAAGGTGTACCCATCCTCTTGGGCATTAGTTCCACAGGCGTAGCATGGAGTCAAATATTACCGAGGCAGGAGGGTCTGGGAAGCCACCGACATTTTAAGTAATGCAACACCTTTTTTTCGTTTTAAAACGAGCAGTTATGGCATATTTTAATTAAATTATAGGACAAATTTGATTTTACATTACCTCTGAGCATGACGGAATTTGTTTAATAAGAAAACAAATGAAACGCCTAATTTTTGTTGTTGTTTCTTTTTACTGAGGAAACTGGCTCTGTTGTCTTAATTCAAGCTACTCCACTGATTAATCACAAAACATAGATTGTTCAATTGTGATAATGCCTTGATTGGTCTAAAATCGGCTTAAGCTTAAATTCCGCCACTGATTAATCCAAAAATTAAATAGTTTCGATTGTGACAATGCCTTGATTGCTCTAGAACAGGCATAAACTTTAAAATCAGCGAAATGTATTTATCTTTACCATGTCAATAGTAAAGAGACCTCATTGGTGGTGTAGTGGTTAGCGTGTTCGGAATCAGAATATACGCGGACTGTTGTTTCAGTGAGCTAGCACTATAAAAAACCAACTCAGCGTGTTGGTCTAGAACAGAGCGGATCTCATCTTCGTCTCATTGAAAATTAACTTGTTCTCGCCATGATAAAGCTGAAAAATTGATGTGGTGGCGTTAAACAACAATCACTCACTCGTAAAGACCCTCCTCCCTCCCCATATTTCCCCCTTTAAAACCTCCAATCTTTCCCTCACTTAGATCTCATCCCTCGTCCCCTCTTAAATCCTCCGTTTGTTCCCACCTTAAAACCCTTCCCTTTGTCCCTTTAGCCCTACATTTCGTCTAACCCAAACCTTCCCCCTGACCCTGACCTCTTCCCCCTAAGCCTACCACATTCCTTCCCTCCCTCCCCATAACCCTTCTCCCCTTAATTATATCCTACCCGTTTCCATTCCCCATCCCCCTTCTTCCTACCCATTAACCCATCCCCCTTCCTTTATGCTCCCCCTCCCCTTAACCCTCCTTTTTACGAGTTGAACGCTCCACTCGGACACATTATTCTGATTCTGAGCCAACCAAGTCTTTGCTCTTACTCCTTAATGCTGCGTGCTTAGCGGAGAAGCAATAAATACCATTTTAATAGTCCTTGGTTTGACCAGACCGAGGCGCGAACCCACGATCTACCGCACTCGAGGCGAGCACGCTAACCATTACGCCACCGATGCGCTGTAAAATGTTAGGAATTTGACAGCAGAGCACATCAACAAATATAAAGATGCATTGCCTAAATAACAATCTAATGTTTGATGTTTCTGTCTCCTACAGTTGGTGGGGTGGGGTACCGGTCGTGATCGTGGGGTGGGGTACCGGTCGTCATCGTATGGTAGTTGGATTTACCATGTGTGCTCAGTGTCTATCACCACTAAAGTTGTGAGTTCGAATCCTGCTGATGGCTAGGTGTATTCGATACAGAATTATGAAACATTGTTGAAAGTGGGGTTAAACACCAGAACCCTAATCCTACAGTTGAGGATTTGGGATGGACTGTTAATCCTTCCATTTTTGATAAACCAGGGTACGGGATAATAATCTTATAATTAAGGTCAATGTACATGTTCATATGGTATGTATCAATTTTCCTTACATTTTGCACATTACAAAAGAAAGTTAACCATGGAGAGAATTCGTTACTATTTTTATATCCTTAATAAATGGATTAAGTAACCCGATAGAAATCATGAATGGGTTGTGGACATGATATTGTAATTAATGCATGATTTAATTTATGATTTTACTTGTTATATTGAGTATTACGTTCTTAACGATTGAATACAAAATTGTTCAAAGCACATGTTTGCACTTGTCCCAAATAATTCATTACATAGATATAATATGTCTTGTATTTTCAGTGCTATTGTCAACATAGAAATGATTCAATAAAGCGAATACCACTGAATTGCTTACTTTCTGTGGGTTAATTTTTAAATAGTACTTAATTTCGATATCACACAAATACATTCGTACCACAAAATGTATAACACTGCATTCTCCAATTATGAAAATTGTCTGTTGATCAAAGATGTGGAAACACAATGACACCATTGCATAATTAGGACCTCCGAAAGACTTGTTACAATTTATATGTATAAGATTTCAATCTACGGAATGACTCCTGATGTTAAATGAATGGTGCTTGTGAGACATAAGCTCAACACCACCAATGCATTAAATTACTACTTACACTCTCCACTTTGACGATGTGATACATAGGACTGCGACATATATGAACAAACACTATTACTGTAATCTTCCCATTCAAACAGCAAGACAACTCTCCTGTAAAATGAATGAATAAAATGTATCGTCTTTAGCTAAGAAAATGTGTGTTGTTTCACCAAAATTGATACGCAGAAGAAGGGATTTACATTAAACGGACACGTGGAAGACAAAAGTCCATTCCAATGAAAATAAAATACATGTAGGGTCAACCCTGTCATAGAGGGGACCCGTTTTTAACAAATCATTTTATATATAGGGAAATTTCATTTTCTCCATTTAATAAACAGTGCATATACATGTAATACATACAAACATGTATATAAATAGAACAGTTTAATATTTCGTTCAGTGTCCTTTATATTCAGTTTTTACTGTATGTAACTCATATCAGTAGGTTACCACAATGCTTGTATAATAAAGTTCTGTTTAATTCCTCCAAGTGTCACAAGAGGAGTTGCAGATTAAAAGAAGTCTGACGAAAACGTATAGGATACAGACGACGACAGGAAGTGATCCATTCACATGTCATACTATAACAGACAATCAGTTCAAACTGACTGCAATCAGGCTGTACAACAAGAGACAATGAAATGGGACTACTAACTGACAAATACAACCAGAAATGAATATGTGGACCTCTGTGAGTGACAAAGTATGAGAAATTATACAATTACATTTGATCATGGAATAATATTTATTTTGGATTGTATTATGTGCGTTAAACACCAATAATCGATAGTCCAGGTCAAGCCTAAAACATCATAATTGACTAATCACCGTGTTTGTAACAATAGTAACACAGCGGGTGCCACTAGTGGAGTAGGAACTACCTAACTTTCTGAGCACACAAGTTCTTCCCGGTTTGTTGTCGGGTTCGTGTTGCTCAATCTAGATATTTCTGTGTAATGTTTTGTAGGTCATTGTTTGTCCTTTTGTCCCTTTCATTTGGCAGTTAATTGTATTGACTTACGGCTTCTGAATACCCCTATGATATCTTCAAACTTTTCTTTCTAATAGACCTTCTAAAATTATTTCAGACTTAAAAAAACTAACAAATGACAAAATGTCTATGCAGACAAGCTTATTGGTATTATTATGAAGAACAAAAACACCATACATGCCTTTCCAACTGTGAACAATAAGGAGAAAATACAAGCTTGTAAAATTATGAACGACAAGGACACCATACAAGCTTACCGACAGCAGTCGTCTTTCATTCAGTATATTCCATGAGGACACAATTCAAACTTACTGGTAAACGGCCATTACTCAGTGACTGTAGCCATGATAATTATGTCGTTGAAAAAAAGAACGAAAAAAAAAATAAATAATAATAATAAAGAACGAAAAAACGAAAATGAATTGCAACGCAAAGCTTCACTGAAAACTAAATTGTTCCAGTATATACTGAAATGGTGTTACAAGGCCTACTACAACATATATAATGATGTTTAAGTCCTTATTTTATTTTAAAACCACTTGTTATTTCACCGCTTAATAAACAATAATTGGAAAAATGACAGCTTTATAAATATTTTATGAATAGATTTGAACAATGAAAATCGAAAAAACCTTTAAAGGTCTAAACGTTTTCTTTCAACAAAATATGATCTTACCTGGACTATTTCATCGATTTGCATGTAAATTTCATAATGAGAGTAACAATGTACATATAAATTGTTGTTTATGAGGATAATTTCGAGGTATCGGAGATTTATTTTCCATAATGACATCCAATATACAACACTGCCTATTGATCTGTCACGTCGTGTTGCTGTAGTACAACACTTGTATTACCACAACAGGTCTATCTAATCTTAAAAAGGTTACTGGGTCTTCCTTTTTTATCTGACACTTCATTTGTTTACCGTGTTTACGCACATGATAAATGAATGGCCATTAACATTCAATACAAGACTCCTCCTAAAAGCTTGTTCTCTATACCATAGAACTATGGAAGTCCCAATATTAAACAGTAGGGACCGTCGTGTTCGTGATCGTATGGTAGTTGGATTTACAACTGCATATGCAATCAGTTCATATCATGGCGAGGTGTATTCGATATCTATCTGTACGAGTACGTTGAAGATACCAATACTGGCTTAATTAAACGGGAGAGAGAGCACCTATTGATGGTCTCGGAGAGCAGATTTGAAGCTCTCAAAGGAGGCAGAGCTAACTATACTTTCCTCCAGGTGGTTCCACTCTAATATAGTGTGATAAAGTTTGTCAGTGACTTGAGGCAGGTCGGTGGTTTTCTCCGTTTTCCTCCACCATATAACTGAGATATTGTTGAAAATGGCGTCAAGCACCATAACACTATATTAAACCCTAAAATGCCCTTACAACACATACATGTACATGACAGAGGCATGGGCATATAAGCTCGAATTGCTATATATATATATATTTTAATATGCAAAATTAATGTACCTGCAGTGCAATGGTTGCAGTCGTCTACCACATTAAGAGGCTAGGGCCTAATAAAAACGTAGATATCTAAATTAGTGCACGCGATGTGTTTCTGGAAAAACTTTAAGCATGCACGTTCATAGTCAAAAGATTGGAAAGCTAAATAAGTCTTAGTTTTAATTAATTGTATTATTTAGGAACTGTAAATTTAAAACAAAACAAAGAGGGCTCAGAACTCCTTAAACCCTTGCCAAAGAGGGCTCATAACTCCTTAAACCTTTGCCAAAGAGGGCTCAGAACTCCTTAAACCCTTACCAGAGGGCTCATAACTCCTTAAACCTTTGCCAAAGAGGGCTCAGAACTCCTTAAACCCTTACCAGAGGGCTCAGAACTCCTTAAACCCTTGCCAAAGAGGGCTCAGAACTCCTTAAACCCTTGCCAAAGAGTGCTCAGAACTTCTTAAACCCTTGCCAAAGAGGGCTCAGAACTTCTTAAACCCTTACCAGAGGGCTCAGAACTCCTTAAACCCTTGCCAAAGAGGGCTCAGAACTCCTTAAACCCTTGCCAAAGAGTGCTCAGAACTTCTTAAACCCTTGCCAAAGAGGACTCAGAACTTCTTAAACCCTTGCCAAAGAGGGCTCAGAACTCCTTAAACCCTTGCCAAAGAGGGCTCAGAACTCCTTAAACCCTTGCC
>MJUT01046031.1:0-107413 GCA_002080005.1 Gigantidas platifrons | reverse complement strand
GGCTCAGAACTCCTTAAACCCTTGCCAAAGAGGGCTCAGAACTCCTTAAACCCTTGCCAAAGAGGGCTCAGAACTCCTTAAACCCTTGCCAAAGAGGGCTCAGAACTCCTTAAACCCTTGCCAAAGAGTGCTCAGAACTCCTTAAACCCTTGCCAAAGAGGGCTCAGAACTCCTTAAACATTTGCCAAAGAGGGCTCAGAACTCCTTAAACCCTTGCCAAAGAGGGCTCAGAACTCCTTAAACCCTTGCCAAAGAGGGCTCAGAACTCCTTAAACCCTTGCCAAAGAGGGCTCAGAACTCCTTAAACCCTTGCCAGAGGGCTCAGAACTTCTTAAATCCTTGCCAAAGAGGGCTCAGAACTCCTTAAATCCTTGCCAAAGAGTGCTCAGAACTCCTTAAACCCTTGCCAAAGAGGGCTCAGAACTCATTAAACCCTTGCCAAAGAGGGCTCAGAACTCCTTAAACCCTTGCCAGAGGGCTCAGAACTCCTTAAACCCTTGCCAAAGAGGGCTCAGAACTCCTTAAACCCTTGCCAAAGAGGGCTCAGAACTCCTTAAACCCTTGCCAAAGAGGGCTCAGAACTCCTTAAACCTTTGCCAAAGAGGGCTCAGAACTCCTTAAACCCTTGCCAAAGAGGGCTCAGAACTCCTTAAACCCTTGCCAAAGAGGGCTCAGAACTCCTTAAACCCTTGCCAAAGAGGGCTCAGAACTCCTTAAACCCTTGCCAAAGACTTACTAATAAAATATTAAAAATAAAAAGCTTCAAGATAAATGTGGTTTGAAGCGGCAGATAAATTGAAAATCCTGGTGTACTAACCAGTATATTCAGGGGATGTCATAATGGTCTGATTAAAAAAAAATGATCCACCATCGCCATTCATTATAGTACAAGACGAGAGCAACTTCGTTTTATTTAATGTCTATTTATTATATCATTTAACGTTCCTCATATAATTTTTGCTATTCGAAAGAGCCTCTGGTATAAAAATAGATCACAGATGACCCACCCTAAGTGGAAGCCAAATGTTGGACAAAATGTCAACTGGCTAGAACGTTAAGAACCTATGTAGTAATTTTTAACAAGTAACAAAAAATCAAGCGGTAATGTTTGGCTCATTACCGGATAGACCAGAAACCTTTGTCTTGTCATGGGACGCCAGCGACCTCTTCTAACAAATCGTTGCACATTACGACATGTCAGGGGCTGTTACAATTTGTCTTTTATGTGCAATGATCCCGACATTGTTCAAATACGGCACATTAAGTCATACTTTATGCCGAGTTGTATATTTTAATGGTTCGTCTTGCACAACCAAATTGCTGGGTTTTTTTTTTAATAAAAACGTAGAAATCAAATTTAGTGCACATGACACGTTTCTGGAATAACCTTCATCAGGTATGCTCAATATCGAAATATTGGAAAATCAAATAATTTAAAGATTTGGGGAGCATTAAAATCATAGGACCTAAACAGGATAGCCAAAATCGGCTACTGTCTCTTACTGTGTCTGAATGAGAGGAACCTTGGTTTTAATAAAAATTGCATTAGTTAGGAATTGTAATAATAAATACATTTAATAAACCATGCCAGCGCCGACACACTGACTACTGGGAGGATTATACTGTTTTTAGTTTGGAATTTGTTGGTGTTTAATATTATCACTCCTGAAGTATATAATTTAAATAATTTGGCTGGTTTATGTCTGTATGTTTAAAGGTCTCCAAAATCAGGCAACAATGAGATAAACATTCAGTTTCTGTGCAAACATTTAAGCCAGAGTCGGGTTTCACACAATACCAATCACTCATAGTTACACCAGCCCATCATTAAGACAAGTCTGACAATCTGTTAGTACAACTACTAGGTCCAACTAGCAATTAAATTAGAGAAGTGTCATTGATCAATATAGAAAACTCTCGGGGATCATTAGAAAGTTCTGATGTGATTTGAAGTGATGTCCATTTCATTCTTAAAATTTGTTTTTCCATTTTGCATAGTATAACACTGGCAAAACACAATTCTATTATCATTTATGGTCAGTATTTTGCATATTTCTAGCAGTAATCTGTTCTCTGAATAATACACACTTTTACCACCAACCAAGTAACATTAATTAAGTACCTTTATCTAATCAGTCCAATGTACAAGTAGTATATTATATGGCATAGAAAATAAAGTCTGGAACTTTATCAAGCTATAGCAGCCATCTTGGATTTCAACTTTACAACATAAAATAAACTTTATATATTAATTAGTGCAGCCAGGATACAAGGAATGATTATTACTTCTAATAAACTTTTTGGACAGTTTTTATCTGTTTTTACAATACAGAATGGTATTAACCTGGGAGGGGAAACCAGTAAGTCTGACTTTGTCAGTAAGAAATCAATAGGATGTTATTTATGGGCAAATAAACACTTAAATAAAGAAAAGGGATATCAATGATGATTTCTGTATATAAAGACACCCTTTTCAATGCATCTACCTACTGATAATTTGTCTGAACAAATTTGAATCCCATGCTCTCCAACTTTTATGGACAGTATACTTTGGAGATTAAATAAGAGCCACACCTGTCTATACATATCAATGGATAAAAATCGAGAAAGCATCAGAGATGCAACTTGGTTGTCAAAATCTTGGGGCATTTAATTTGCCTATTCACCCTGATCATAAATATATATGGTTTAGGGGTGGGGATCTCAACCATTAAAAAGTTCACTTCAGGTAGGGGATGGGGTATGATCCCCTGGTGCCTGAGCTATAAGGCATTTAATTTGCCTAGTCACCCTGATCATAAATATATATGGTTTTGGGGTGGGGATCTCAACCATTAAAAAGTTCACTTCAGGTAGTGGGTGGGGTATGACCATGGGGCCTGAACTATAATGCATTTAATTTGAATAGGAAGGCAGTACCTTTATCAGATGTTTACCATACCATAAAACCTTTAAAGAAAATCTATTAGATGCAGTTTGTTGTTTATAGCTACCAGTATGGTCAGCAAATTCAGTGTGAACAAAAAAGTTCAATTTTACTATGTATAGCGGATAAAAGATTTCTGGACACACATTCTAATTAAAATCAGATGTTTGTTGAATCTTGTTGCATTTTTTTTTTACTGTATGGTAATCCACTTAATCTAACAACATTTGACATTTGGTCACATCAGATCCTATGAAAAATCTTGAGACACTGAACAGTACAGAAGCTTTTGTAAGGAGTAGAGAGCATCCAAATGTTCATGTGTGTGATTGTTTGTTCTTTAATGCCAAGTGAGCAATTTTTCAGCCATACCACAGTGAGAACAAGTTACATTCAATGAAATGAAGATGATGTCCACATTATACTAGACAAACATACTTAATTGAATCCTTACAGTGCTTGATCACTGAAACAACAGTCTGCATGTAGATTACTTGCTCCACTGTCAAACATTTTTCTGATTCCGAGCCAACAGGTCTTGGTTCTTACTCCTTTAAACTGTGTGATTAGCGGAGAAGCAACAAATACAAATTTGATAGTCTTTGATTTAACCCGACTGGGGCTCAAACCCATGATCTACAGCACTGGATGCAAGTATGTTAACCATTATACCATTGATGCGGTTAAATACATCAAAAGATTTTTTTTATTTAAAACTAAAATCCAACAAACATTTATTCTTAACTTTATGGCATTACACTTCCAGGATTTCTTGACAAATATAAAAAAATAATATTATAATAAATAAAGCAGTACCCGGTAACCTCATTCAACTTATGGTGTGTTTACTTACTTAAAGAATATTTGCAATTAAAAATGAAAGGCAAATATCAGGCCAAAAAGAGCCACAACACATTCATCACTTTATCATATCCTTTGTATAAATAAATAAGTTCTCACTGATATTACTTTGTCTTTTGAATCTTTGTGTGCATTTTGAGAGGCATTGATTACACACTTCTTATTACATAGATGCTTGTGAAATACAGAGACATTCAAGGGAAAGAAATAGTGTAATATATATGTCACCCAGTGAAATAAAACTTTTATTTCACTCAGTGATGTCACTGTACCAACATTGTCACAATCAAAAATATCATTGAGCATCCAACGTTCCTTTTTTAAATGTCTTATTAGTACAAACGAAGGTATAAAATCTACGTAATAAACATTAACACTACTATTGCTTTCCAAACATCAAACATATATCATTCTCACACTCGCCACACTCAGAAATGACTATAACACATTCTTCATGGATTCATCTTATTATGAATTATGCATATAATAATAACAGTCATATCTGCCATCATATATCACAGGGTTCACGAAATTGCATATGGGTTTGGTGGTCCTAGTGAAAAAAAATGTCAGTCCTCAATAATTTTCTATTGCAAATTACCAATCTTGTATCATGTCCGACAGAACTGACGAATTTCGCGAACTCTGAGTCTTCATGTAAATAAGTTAATACTACAATGACACAGATGTAAGTTACAATATATTACTGATTTGTACATCAAAGAAATATATACATATATCATTAGCTGTGGATACCACAGCATAGATAATTTATTCATAAAATATTTCCCTTGTGAGTCTGAAATTATAATCCATCCACGAATTGTGTAGCACCCTGGTAAATATATATATATATATAATTGCAGATACATATTGAATGAATGACGGCATTTATGAAGGTCGCGACAGACATTATCACTAGTATCACAACGAGTCCGATAATGTATGTCAAGACCTTCATAACTGAATAATATTACTTTTATCAGTAACATGATAATGTATTTACGTCACACTAATCGCTCATTTTCGGAATCAGAGTCAGTTCCTTGTTACTGACAATATCACTCCATGAAATCAATTAAAAAATGACAAAATTACTGATAATTAAACAATAAAATAATTTGAACAATCGTTCCATGAACATCAATCACACTTTACTTGTCTCCAATTAATTAACAAGATCTTTAATCAATATCTGAGTTGTTGAATGTATTAGATTACCATCAGCTGCTAACAGACTTCTGAGTCTAATTCCTTTATAAGAGAGTCTACTAGTTTATCTATTGTTGGCTTTTTACCTAGTAATCCTGAAAATGAAAAGAAAACTAATTGTTCATTCATAAAAGACATGTTTTACCCATTCTACAAAACACAAAGACTGTCGTCATTCAATAGTTTTACAATTGCCTTCTAGTACTGGTACTTAATTTGGAGAAATTGTCAGTATTAAGATATGTTACCTAACAGCTTACAAAATAAATATATAACAATATAATAACACATTTTTTTAGTTCTCTTTAATACTTATTTAAACCAGAGGTTCCCAGGAGGCTGTAATCGTTCACCTGGTTTTCAATTTGATTTCTACATTTTATAGAAAAAGTTGGAAAATATATTAATCAAGCTGAAATAAAAATTTAAGCCCATTCCAGCTTAAAATATTGGTAATTATATTTTCGCGAATTAAATATCTTTAGTCATGGTGGCCATCTTAGATGGATGGCAGGGCTGTCAGTCACAATTTAGAAAGTCAATCCGAGCCCAATTAGGTCTCATCTGGATCAATAGTTTCTAAGGAGATTTGAATGAGATATTTTATAAGAATAAAGTATTTAATTTGCATAATCAGCACAAGTGAGATGAAAAAAAAAATTCACAGAAAAAAACCCATTATATATGTTAAACTGCTCATTGTCAAGCAGTAGGTGTTTGAATTTGAGCTCATTTTAACTTAAAAGAAATTAGTAATATTCACTTAAAGAAATTTCTATTTTCAGTAACAGGGGCAATCTTGAATGGAGGGCTGAATGATTTGGAAAGAGGACAACCCAATGACCACATAATCAAGTTTGGTTTACTTTGGCCTGGTGATTTCTGAAGAAAAAATAACTATTCCAAATGATTCTGTCATTGTCATTAACAAAATCATAGTCACAAGAAGTACCAACCTTCAAATAGTTCAGATGGATGCTTTCCTCCTCCATGTGCCAGGACTTCATGTCTATATTTCTCACCCATTACTCTACAAAAATAAAATTTGTTATTCATTTTTAAAACATTTTAATTCTTCAACTATTACTATATTATGTATATTTTATTGGTAGATTATTTAGGGGCTGTCGTGGCCATGATCATATGGTAATTGGATTTATACTTACCTCTGCAGTCAGTGTATGAGTTAAAATCCCGCTCAGACGAGGTGTACTCTATACAATATTATGTGATAAAGTTTGTCAGTGACATGCGAAAGGTCGGTTGGTTTCTCCAGGTTTCCTCCACCAATAGAACTGACTGCCACAATATAACTGAAATATTGTTGAAAGTGGCATTAAACAACACAATCATAACCATACTGGTAGATTAAAGTTTCAGTACAGTAAAATTAGATGTATCTGCAAGTAAGAGATGTTTTGCCTTCATGTGCATAGAAGATGAAAATAAGGTCAAAATTAGACAGTGTTTAGCCAGTCATTTGACACCATGAAAAAGCAAATTGTACTCGTTCCTGTCGTATGTGACCTTTCAAGGGAACGTTGAAATAGGGTCACATTAGACAGCTGATTGCTAAATTCAGGTTTAATTAATATGTAATGCACTGTCAAAGGAAATTAAAATGAAGGTCACAAAATAAAAGTTATTGCTAAAACAGTATTGACTATATATGTAGACACTTTGATACAATAAGCCACTGAAGATGATGTAAGTGATGAGTAATCAACATGAGTACCCATAGTTTATTTAGAAATTTTACCACATGTATAAGTAGTTACATAAAATACAGTGATACCTGCCTAACCCGAGCCTCCTTGTGACCTTCTTTCATGTTCACAATTGACAAGAGTTCAGTTCGGTTCCTATATTGGGAATTTATTGAAAGTTCAATTTAAACAGGATTTCGGTTTATCCATTGTTCGGTTTCGACAGGTTTCACTGTAATGGTAAGTTAATTTGTATGATCATTGTAGCACTCCACATTACAATAGTACTAATACCTGTCAAATGGATTGTCTTGGAAGCACTGATGCCATATCATAGCTGCAACAGACCGTGACATTAGATAAGAGTAATACTTAGCTCCATATCCTACTAAGTGACCAAATCTTAGATGCCAGGCCTGAAATAAAAAAAAATGCTTTCAGTATGCATAAATATACAATTATTGAAATTGTAACTGTCTAATGAGTTTAGCCTTATCATTCTTAAATGATGTGGTTTAGTTGATGGTGTTTAAAGCCACTTTCAACAATATTTCTGTCATATAGTGGTGGTCAGTTTTATTGGTGGATGAAACCAGAGTACCAGGAAAAAAACACCGACCTATCGCATGTCATTGACAAATTTTATCACATAATGTTATATCAAGTAAACCTTGCCATGAACACGGTTCGAACTCACAACTTAAGTGGTGATAGGCACTGATTGCACAAGTAGCTGTAAATCCAACTACCATACTATCACGATCACAACCATGACAGCCCCCTACAATGATGTGAATATGAAAATTAGAATACACCATTACAATAGTGGGTACAATATGTTCTGCATGAACTAAAACCTAATAGCTTTCTTTTAAAGGGATATTGTCTACCAGCTGCGTAATTTTTTCATACCCAAAATTATTGTCGATTTCCGTACTAACATTCATAAAATGAAGATTAACACTGAGTTATGCTCCAAAAGATACGATTTTTTGACAAAAAAGACCCAAAACTATCGTTATCAGAATTATTGTTTGGATGACAAGAATGTAATTTAATTCATATTACCTTCTTATGTTACTCGTCTTGAGCATGCGCACTGTTTAGAAACAATAAACATGTCGGAAGAGAAAGTGTCAACACGTGGAACTTACCTGAATATCCATGCTGCATCCGGGCTACTGTCATAAAAATAGATAAATAAATAGAGTTGGCCTCGCCCAGGTCAGTACATAATTAATTAGCTTCCAGTAACGATGGTCAGCTTTTTTAATCGAAAAAACAACGTTTCGGAGTGTATTCGTCAATAATTCGCTTTTTAATCTTCATTTTATGAAGGTCAGTACGAAAATCAACAATATTTTGGGTATGAAAAAATTACGCAGCTGGTAGACAATATCCCTTTAAGCAATGAAAAGCACAACAATATTTGCTTTATTGAAAAATAAACTTTTATTGATATGAAAAGAAACTTTGACAGATTTTGTGGATGGTACATCTAAAAATATGCCAATAAGACTACAAAAATAAAATTAAATCCAAACCAGTGTTCTGTTTTGTTTTTAAACATATTTTATTCACAACTGTATATGAATGGGATTGAGCAATAAACTGTGCCTATACAAGGTCTCTCCTTTAAAGTGACTAGATAAATCAATGAGTACAGTATGATATTAATTACAATACAAAACATCTAAAGTTAAGTTAATTTTGCCTCTTTCTATTATTTTTTTATTGGATTGTGTGACTGTTCAGACAGTGTGATATTTTCTATTGGAATTTGTGACTGTTCAGACAGTGTGATATTTTCTATTGGATTTTGTGACTGTTCAGACAGTGTGATATTTTCTATTGGAATTTGTGACTGTTCAGACAGTATGATATTTTCTATTGGAATTTGTGACTGTTCAGACAGTGTGGTATTTTCCATTTTTCATTTTGCTATACTTACTGTGCCTGGTACATAAGGTATACTGTAATATTTGTTCTGTACTTCCTCTAAGATGTCTGTTGTAGATTTACCAATAATAGGTTTACTATGGAATACTTGATCTAGTAAGGAATAAAACACCTGTAGCTGCATATCCTGTTAAAATAAATCACATCATTTCCATTAAAATCTTTAAAAAATATATAGAACTTCCATTATGGTTTAAAAATATTTTATGATACATGCACTGTCTGTTCAAGAAATTGCAGGAAGAACCACACATACTGTACAATGGTTATATTTGAAGTGTGATACATACAGTTAAACCTGCCTTAACGGTCACCTGAAATAAGTGGTCACCTCCGATATGTGGCCATTCCAATATCCTCCCGACCGCTTTCACTATTTAATTTAACTGAATTAGGCGGTCACCTGCTTTACGTGGTCAACGGACATCGAAATCGGGACAGCGTACACCCTTTTACTTTGTTAAACGGTCATGTGGCCAAATATTCAAATCCATTCAAATTAGGTTCGCTATGTCAAAATTACAAATTAAATCAATTAACAAACCTGTCCAGGTGTCAACAGCATGGCCTCTAGTGTTTACCACATCAGGTGATATTTATTTTGATAACTGTTAATTATCATTCGTAAAGAAAACAATTGGATTTCTTAATTGAAACCTTGAAGTCATAATCATGAATGAAATATCATTTAATGATAAATTTGAAAGCGTTTGATGTTGTGACAACAGAGTACATTGTAGAGAAAACTCCGAATTGAAGCCATTCAACAGTCTGTTGTGTACATCGATATCACTAATAAATTTTATGAAACAATATTCATTTAAAATCGCTGAACCCTCTCTTAATAACATTCCAACATCTTGTCAAATTGCCGATAAGCTTTTACAAAAGAATAGATTCTTTTTTTTTTTATTAGTGTTCAATTACGTGGTATTTGTAATTTACATGAAAGATCGTTTTGGTTGACAAAATTAAATGTAAATAACTCGCTATTTTCAAATCGCTTTTGTCACTATCACATTCCTCATGTGGGAAAAACCCTACATATCAATTTTCGTTGAAATTGGAGCACTTCAAAATTTTACGCATTTTGGCTGCCATCTTAAAAATGGCTGCCAAAATGACCGCCATTTTGAAATCACATTGGTCACGATCCCATTCCTCTAAAAACCCATAAATATCAATTTTCTTTGTAATTGGAGTATTGGAGCACTTCGAAATTTTATATGTGTTTTGGCAACCATATTGAAAATAGCTGGCAAAATGGCCACCATAATGGCTGCAATGGCCGCCATTTTTAAATCACATTTGTCACTATCACATTTCTCAGGTCGAAAATCTTCTAAATATCAATTTTCGTTGAAATTGTAGCACTTTGAAATTTTGATGTGTTTTGGCAGACATCTTAAAAATGACCGCCATTCTCACAATTTTTTTTCAAATTTTGCCCAATTACAAACTTAAGCTATAGATTCCTAATATAATGCTTGTGTGTAAGTTTGAAATCAATTGGTCTACAAATAAAAATCTTAGCGCGCTTACAACATATCTCGGACGGACACCTGGCATTCCCCTATCCCCCGCTCCGCTTTGCGGAGGCGGGGGACAAAAATCAGATGGTTCTAGCAGGTATTCATAAAAGACATTTTGCATTGGTTTTCTAAACTATATGCCATTTTTTATGTCAATATATACAGGAGGCTTGGGCAGATAAAATCCTGTTTAGTTTAACCCTGCCACTCTTTATTCAAGTGCCTATACTAAGCCAGGATAGTGACCGGTTACATAAATATGTGTTTTTTGATAGATCTTGGAAATGTTTTGATAGTGTGGTATTTTGTATTGTTCATTTATTTATATAAATGATAAATAAGATATATATTTGGGTCGTATCGTAACGCTGTAGTTAAATCCAAAATATGGAGACGAAAATTGATTGAAATAGAAATGTGAATACAGAGAACACTTCGTACCATAGGATCAGACTATACTTACTGAAGCTGAGAACATTTTCTTTGTTTGACAAAGTTGTATAATAGTATCCTCTGGTAAAGGTTCACCTGTTTTAAAATGACGAGCAAAAGAACACAGTACCTGTAAAGATACAAGACAACATTGTTTGTTAAGGACAAATCTTAACACAAAATATTTTTCACAATATTGTTCACATTTTCATTTTCTGAAATGTTTTTTTTTCTCTTTCTGGAAATAAAGTTGCACTTGCATTGACTTATAAAAATATTCTGATATATGCATTCTAAATAATTTGGTAGGCTAATAGATCCATTAATATCCCAGTATAAGGCTATCTGTCCTCTAAGAATTTCCTTCTTTCTCATGGTAAAAATCTAGTACTGCTGTTTTCATCCTTTACATGTATAAGACAAATGGTTGTTAAATGTTCAATAAGATTGTGTGTAATTATATATTTATATGCCTACAGTACAGATTTTCATTTGGTCTTGAACACATAAATGTACATAGAGATTCTCCAACATTTTATTAGGCATAAAATAAAAATATTTTTGTTGCTACTGACCGACAGATCCTGTTTTCGTATATGTAAGAACATGATAATCCCTGGCTTCGTGAATAAGTACGATCGAAGCAAGTACTTATCATGAAGACAGGGATTATCATGTTCTTACAAACTTAGAACATTGTAAAGTAATCAAGACAATAGAATTTTGCCTTGGGGAACAATGGGGAAAATCCATGGTCTTAATGATTAAGTAAGGCAAAATTCTATTGTCGAGAGTACTTTACTATGTTCTAAATATTGATACAACATACAAAACAGCATCTAATTCTATTTAATGATACTCACTCTTGGGTCAGATGCAAAAAACTCCATCAGAACTGAGGGAACTTCTGCAAAATCTGTCGGACATCTTGTACCTGAAAAATATTATAATCAGTTACAACAATTCAATTCAGGAATTGTACATTAGTGATTGTTGTTTAATGCAGAGAGGGAAATTTTCAGCTATATCATGGCGAACACAAGTAATATTTCAATGAAATGAAGATGATATCTGCTTTGTACTTAACCAACACACTTAGCTAGATCTTAATAGTGCTACCTTACTGAGACACCAGTCCATGGATAAACATGTCACTCCACTCAGATACACATTAACATGATTCCCAGACAAACAGCATTTATTCATAATGCTATGTGGTTTGCACAGCAGAAGCAACTACGAATTTAATCTTTGGCTTGACCCAACTGTGAAACGAAATCACTATCTACGGCTCTCGATACTAGCACTCTAACCATTATACCACCAATATGGTCATTTGGGTAGAGTAAGCTAACAAGACATCTTATGGAAATCTAGACCGACATTGCACTCTGACTTCTAAACATGTGTAGTGTGATGTTATGTGGTAAGTAAGTGGTAGTGGGTATTGTTAAAAAAAAAAGAAGAAATACCTGTTACATGTTGATATCTTGTCCTACCAAGCATAGAGTGCATAGCATGACCAAACTCATGGAATAAATTTTCCATCATTCCTGGAGTGAGTAGGGAGGGAACACTTGTCTGTGGTGAGGGGAAATTGAGCTGTAAAACTACTATAGGATACTGGTAAGTTCCATCCTCTTTAAGTCTACTTCCTTGTATTGTGTAGTGACAATCCTGAAAAGAATGCATTAAAGACTTGGGTTAAGTCCCTTTAATGGGTTAGACTTGGGTTAAGTCCCTTTAATGGGTTATGTCCCTTTTTCAACAAAATCTAAATTTTTGTACATTAGGCTTGGGTGCCATATTTTCAACTTGACAGAATACTGATGAGTTCTGCTAAAAAAAGCATGTGAAATTAAAATATGACTGCATGAGACTGGATTCACATTAAAAAATGTATGAAAGCAAAATAACAAAGATTAGTTTCTAATTAAAGAAAAACATATTCTGTGTACGTAATTACCTGATATATACTGGATTTTAAATACAGAATATTTAAAAGGCTTGTATTAGTTTCATTTTTTTTTCTTAATTAACACACAAACACAAGAAAATCTATACAATACAATTTTTCAAACCTGATTTGATTTGCCAGCTCTCTCATAAAAATCACAGTATATATAACCTAGGACACCTTCAGTTCTATGAACAGCTGCCTACAAATAGATTAAAAGAATTAAAAAACATAAGTGTAATATTAAGGCCATACAAAGTTATTTTCTTGGTTCTCAGGCCCGCCCGCATGTGGAAATTCGTCGCCGCATTGCCGATTTTATTGCAAAAATAGTTAAAAACAAATTTGTAAATGCGGTAGCGCTGTCCGTACGGAAAAAACAACCGCATCGGTTTTTTTCTCTTATATCGCGTGTTCGGTGAAACGCTTTAAAATGCATCATGCTTAAATGAGATTTAAAGCATCGTTATGACAATGTATAAATAAAAAACGTGTTTCCGTTTGACATTTAGACAAAATGTCAATCGTTTCTGTGCAAATTCGGCACAAATGTTTGCCAGTTTTAGCAGGGAACATAATAGGGGGCTTCTCCGAAGCTTGTACCTTATTGGAATTGTTTACGGAGATAAAAATGATACGTTGGCACCAGCGGATTGGACGCTTCCATAAAAATTAACCACTTGTGATGTTTCTGCCACCATCGGAAGAAATAAAATTGAAATTTTAAATAAAGTAATGAAAAGATTTATACAAGAAAATCTATACAATACAATTTTTCTAACCTGATTTGATTTGCCAGCTCTCTCATAAAAATCACAGTATATATAACCTAGGACACCTTCAGTTCTATGAACAGCAGCCTACAAATAGATTAAAAGAATTAAAAAACATAAGTGTAATATTAAGGGAATACGTGACTTTTTTTTGTTTTTGTAATTTGTTTATTTATCCAAGAACAGATTTATACATACACGATTCTATAAACACAATGTTTCAATGCACAAAAGTTACAATGTAAAAACAAGTTGGTGTTCATAACATACTGCTTTGTAATAACTTTTGAAATTCAAAGTTAGCATTTTAAGTTATACATATATTTCAGTATAATAGATATATTTTAATATTAACCACTCAATACCGTGACTTATTACAGTGATACCTGTATAGACCAGACACTTTTACCCCCGGTTTTTTGGTGGGGTCCGTGTTGTTCATTTTTATAGGTTTTTTTTGTGTTGTCATAGTAGTATCTTTACGTTCTGAGTTCCGTGTTGTGATGTTCGTTACAATTTCCACATAAAAACAATGTTCAATTCGTCTGTACTTCCAATTGTTTGTAGGAGAGCTCATGTCTTATTTATGTTATTTGTGTTTGCTTGCGTATAGTAATGTCCAACACATATTGTGTTGTGTTTTTGTTTTCTTTGTCTTGCTATGTTGCCAGTTTCTCTGGATTGTCCTTTTTTGATTGCCCCTTTGTTTATTCACCTTCCAAGCTAGTAGTCAGTTAGCTATGAGAATCCACTGACCCTGCTCATGTACTGTACATGTTTATATTGTTATTCATTTTTGTGATAACATGTGGTGTTTTTGAGTGGAAGTGAATCTGTGCATGTTTTGATTGTTTGTTTATACCGGTATTGCCATTGGAGATCTGATTACCCCATTAAATGGTTTAACATTTTTGTGCCTGTCCCAAGCCATGACCTGGATTTCAAACTTTGTATGTCATGCTCTTTCTTATGTTTAATGATTTGAGGTGAGAGTTGATTGAAATAGTTATGATATGATCTTTTTTTCTAATATAAATATGTCAGCATTTCATTGGTGGAGGAAACCAGAGTACTTGTACCAAGAGAAAACAATTAAGCTCTAAGTCACAGACATATGGTTGTTTAGTTGGTTGGTTGGTTGGTTTATGGTATTTAAAGCCACTTTCAACAATATTTAAATATATCATGGTGGTCAGTTTAATTGTTGGAGGAAACCGGAGTACACCTGAGAAAACCATGGACCTGTCACAAGTCATCCACAATCTTTATCACATAATGTTGTATCGAGTACACCTCACCATGAATGGGGTTTGAACTCACAACTTTATTGGTGATAGGCACTAATTGCACAGATAGTTGTAAATCTAACTACCATACGATCATGACCACAATGGCCCCAGGTTATATAGACAACACCTTCCATGAGAAAGAGTCAAGTGACACTTACCAGTTTCTGTACATCATAAGACCAAACTTCTCCTTGCTCAGTTTCTACTGGTTGCAGCGTAACATCATACAAACATCGGAACAAATTATTTAATCCTTCCATACAACAACCAAGAGAAAAATAAGGTAATAAGTCTTGGTTATGTATATTTCCTCTGTAAAACAAAATAAACATTACACAAATATACAGTAATTCCTCTCTTATATGACCATCCCTTCTGTAATGAAAAAAACAATCTTATAAGAGAGAGGGCATCTCTTAAGGGGGACAATTTAGTAGTATTTTACTATAAAGCATAAGCATAAAGCATAAAGCATAAATGTTTCATTTAAAGTTGGAGTGCATCTGAAATTTGGCCTAATAAGAGTGGTGGTCTTAGACTACTGTAAACTATTTGAATGATTATTTGTTAGCTTAAAACTGGAAACTAGAAATACTGAAGTAAATTTAAGGGTAGCAACAAAATTTACAATATTCCTTTTTGTTGTAAGAAAACATAAGGACAGAGTATATAATTTAAGGGTGTCCACAAGTCAACAGTTTACAAATAGATGGACAAAAAGTGATGTTGATAGCTCCAGACTAGGTGAACTGAGGAAGCTGGGACACAAGACAAAATAATTTCTTCCTTAAACAATTAGGCTTGTAGTAGAAGCAGAGGAAGCAGAAAAAAAATAATCGAAAGGGAGGCATAATGAATTCTTGTGAAATACAAATTTGTACATGGTTCAAGAAATATACAGATTTGCAAAATATAAGTATCATTAGTGTGCTTTATATTTTAATTCACATATAAATAATTTAATTTGATATGAATATTTCAATCTGATTGGCTAATCCACCTGGAGAAAATGTTGGTTATACTCGATAACCTGGGTTGGTATTGTGACGTCACCAACGTGTTCATCCGCCAACGACAAATTCAAATAGTCACATGAGATAATCGTAATTAAAATCAAGGAATCAGTAAATTTTGTTGTAAAAATTAAATTATAAAGAATATTTGAAATTGTTGAACAGGTTATACTTGCATAAGCTGGTTTGACCTACTATGTAAACATTTCTGTTTAGTTTCAGTTTTCAGAAGAAAATGTAATATATAAATTTGAAGAACATCTACTTCTATTCTGTGCTCTTCAAACATATTTATCAACTTACAATTCTATTTTTAACCTACAATTTATTCTTCAAATTAAGTTATATATAAATTATACTGTACTGTTTGTGTTTAGCTAATGCTGTATAGTATGGTGGATCCCATGGCATCACTTTCTGAAGAAAACAAAAATCAAAGCATCTTAGGCATAGCATGACAGTTGTTTGTATTCATTGGCATATCTTAATATAATTACATTGTATCATAATCATTCTATTCATTGATCTGTATTTTGGTTTGGTAATCACTATTGTCACTTTCAGAATTTTTTCAACTGTATTGTGACTACCAAACTTGTCAAGGAAACTTGTTGAGGAATGAAAGTCGTGGCAGTTATAACAAACTGGCCTGTGTTGTTTAAGAAGCAGTATGATGAATAACAAGTGACAGAATTATATAGTAATTAGTACTATCTACAGTGTATTGTATAGATATGTTAGTGTAGGAAGAAGAGTTTGAAGATACCAAAGGGGTAATCAGAAACTGTATGTCAAAGAAGAACAGACAACACAATGGCCAAAAGATACCAAAGGGGTAATCAGAAACTGTATGTCAAAGAAGAACAGACAACACAATGACCAAAAGATACCAAAGGGGTAATCAGAATCTGTATGTCAAAGAACAGACAACACAATGGCCAGAAGATACCAAAGGGGTAATCAGAATCTGTATGTCAAAGAAGAACAGACAACACAATAGCCAAAAGATACCACAGGGGTAATCAGAATCTGTATGTCAAAGAAGAACAGACAACACAATGGCCAAAAGTAAAAAGTACAAAAGGACAAACAATGATCTACAAAACATAATTTGGCAGTTGTTGTTAATTGTTACATCTGGTTCTGAGTTCAAGGACTTTTGCAACAAGGGTACTTCTACTTCTATTAAATACTGACAGCCTTCAACAAGTTGAAGATTATGTCAGAGGTTGCACATGGCAATTGAAACATATTAAAACTGTTTCATAAGTAAGAATTTACTAGAGGAGACATCAGCCTTGAATAACACAATCAAGCAATTAATATGTATCACTATGGGCTGTGGCAGCAATTCTAGTCAGATATTCACAAAATATGTTGGCATAATGTAGACCATAAAGAAAGAAGCTATCAAAATTTGTTGAAAGATAAATACAAAAAAGCAGAAAACACCCTTTTTGGCATGTTGGGGCCTCTTGTTTCTGTTGGTGGATTTCCAATTGAAAAAAACTTTGCCAATGACCATCCAATGAACATTCCTACCAAGTTTGGTTTCAATTGGCCAATTGCTTGCAAAGAAGAAGATTGAAATTTACTTGATGTCAATGACACCAATGACGGACACCAAGTGATTTCAATAGCTCATGTGACTCTTCGGGGCTGGTCAGTTAAAAAAAGATGGGCTTATTTTTACAATGATGTGCTGTGCTCCCTGTATCTCATTAATGCTTAAATAGACAGGGCAGAAAAATGTGCTTTTATTAGAATGAGCAAGTGGAACAAAAATTTAAAAATCAATTTCGAGGAAATGGAATTGGAGGTGTGAAAGAGTAGTTTATTAAATCAATATGGTAAAAAGAGTTGCAGACGATACTGACAAGAGACAAAAGATATTATTCCTGTATGTTGTTTATGATATGAGGTTGACACAAAAATTTACTTCCAATGTTTGGCTAATTTCAATACAATTTAAATTTTCAATAGTTCTGATATGTCTCTTTCAAATTTAGACAAACTCACTTTTCCTGCTCCACCTCCAGAGACTTTCCATTTAAAAATTTCTTTGTAATCTTCATCAGCCCTGAATGTAGAAAAGAACGGTTGGTAATTAAAACAAATCTAAAACAGTTGTACATGAGTGGGGTTGAGTTTATGGAGTTTAATGCCATTTTCAACAATATTTCAGTTATATATCGTGGCGGAGGAAACCAGAGTACCTGGAGAAAACCACACCACTGACCTGTCGTAAGTCACTGACAAACTTTATCACATAAGGTTGTATCGAGGACACCTCGCCATGAATGGGGTTTGAACTCACAACTTTAGTGGTGATAGGCAGTGATTGCACAGGTAGTTGTAAAATCCAACTATCATACGATGACGACCACGACGATCCCCTTGTATATGAGTGAACTGCTTCAACAAAGAACACTTTATTATATAAATTGATAGTTTTGTTCAGCCATATAGCTGGGTATTCTGTTAACTCTTTCTGCTAAGCTGTATATGTGATTTTTCCTGATAATTATTTACATACATATGACCATATATCTTTTTGTTTCATGGGTCTCCTGCCACAATTGTATGATAGTATGAAATACATCCAACTATGCATTTACCGTCACTTAGATTTTCTAAGTTTGACTTCGGCCTGTAGCAAGGTGAACTTGATTCAAATTTGTGTGATAAAGTTTGTCAGTGACTTATTGAAAGTCAGTGATATTCAAACAGAACTCTGGTTTCCTCTGTCAATGACTGCTTCCATTTAACCTTAGCCGAGTTTGATTTTCTTGTTTAAGCCCTTTGGTTTACTTGCTCCAAAGACTTTTAAATTTCCAATCTTTTGATTAAGAGCCTACGTGATGAAGGTTATTCCAGAAACGTGCTGTGGGTACTACCGGTAAAGTAGATGTCTATGTTTTTATTGCTATTCTTTTTAAAGAAAACTAACAATTATTTTTGTTCTTTTATGTTAGAAGAAACATACAGAGTTTCTCTAACTAAACAATATTTGATATCAATAAATAGTATGAAAAATAAAAATATAACCTGGATTTTATTCTTGTTGCTAGACTTTCTAAAAAGTTCAGAACATTTTCTGCAAATAAAAAAATGTAAAAAGTTAATATGGTCATTATTGTTTTCCAGATTTCGTCATCGGAAAATATTTACTTAATGGATAGAAGACCATTTTTGGGGACTTAGATTTTATAATATTTACCTAAAATATATCAAAACAAGTTTCAGTGATATTTACAAGTTTGTTTCACTTGTGAAGGTTGTAAATTTAAATAGCATACAAAAACATTACAATGAAATACTATGAATTCATTATTATTCATGGTTTACCAATTTCCATGGATAGTATCAAACCATCAAATTAAGGATTCAAGGAATATACATGTCTGTCAGCATATATATACACATGTATGTACTAACCATAGCAGAAGATTCACTAATTCACATATCCACAGAAATACTATTTTTACTTAAACCATGAAAACTGGTATCCACAAATTCAGAGTAAACATTACCTGGTGTTTCAGCCATGGTTCCATTTATAGCTCGATGTGCATAAGTTGGAAACCCTACGAGCTTCGCTAGATTATAACGAGCTAACAGTAAATTATTCAGTAACTCATCTTGATGTTTGCTTGGATAAAGAAAAATTTTATATGCTGCCTCTCTCACCTGTAATTAAATTTAAATGCTTTATAAATATGAGACAGGAAATACCATGTGTGACAAATATATGTCATTTTATGGATCTGTGGCTGTGAAATGCAGAGCAGCAATGAAAACGCTGTTCCTTTGCTTGAATTTGTGTCTAAGCATATTGTTGAATAGTATCTCTTGTTCATTTATATCCACATCCTTTCTTTCTAATCAATTACAAAATTCATACAATTTTGAACAGAATAAAGCATTAATAGAATGTTCCTAGAAATCTTTTATAAAGGTCTCTAAAGACAAAAAGTATCAAGTTTGTAAATATATTCAGACTGAAGACAATAAATTATCTTCCCAATAAAAATTTCTGGAAATGGGAAGAAATGGTCAGTGTAGATTGTTCACTATATTTCTATATTTAGAAAATTAAAAAGATACAAAGATCGTATTTACATTTACTCATGAAATAATTGCCTATCACCACTAAAATTATGAGTTTAATTCCTGTATATGCTGAGGGTACTCAATACAACTTCATGTGATAAAGCTTGTCAGTGATTTGCAGTAGTCAGTGGTTTTTTTCTTGAATACCTCAACTAGAAGATTTAAATAACATTTTAAACATGTAATTTAACTTACAGTATCGCTATAGTGATCAGAAAATAATCCTGTAACATGTATATTGTCTCCATCTAAATTGAAGCTAAAAATACAAAGAAAAACATTATCTTATCATTTAACAAAATGAGAATTTAACTTTTTTGTCAAGACTTATAAATCTTTTATATCTAAACAGTAAGGACCACTTGGGAAAAATTCTAGTAACTGGACTGTATTTGGATATTTGTCTAAACCAATTTTTTATATTTCACCTTTGTAAATACTGTATATGTTTTAGTGTTATAATTAAAATCAATGAATTATATAGTAGATAACCCTAACTTTTTTAAGCATCTTTGTTTTAGAGGTTTCACTCTGAACTCCTTGTTCCTACAATCCCCAGTTTCAGCTGTTTTACTCTGAAATATTGGTAAATTACAGGACTCAATTTAAGAGGTTTTACCCCCAAATACAATGTACTTGTAAATACAGGAACCATTTATTTCACTAAAGTATAGTTGAACAAACAGTTAATGTTTATCTTAAGTTTGCATATTTTACAATTTCCAAAAATAAACAGGGCGGTTGTGACCTAAATCAGTACCTATCAAAAGTACACTTTGTAAGTTCTATTGCCACCTGTTACAAGGTGTATTGATTTTCTTTAGTTTCCTCCATCAATAAGACTAACATCACAAAATAATTGAAATATTTTTGAAAGTGGCAAGCAGCATTTAAACATCCATAACTGTATCTGACTGTCTGCATTCAATTAACGTTGTTTGTTTGTTTATTTATTTGTTTGATGGTGTTTAACCCCACTTTCAACAATATTTCAGTTATATCGTGGCAGTTAGTTTTATTGGTGGAGGAAACCAATCTCTAGCAAGTCACTGACAAACTTCATCACATAATGTTATATAACTCACTCTGATCGAGATTCGAACTCACAACATCAGTGGTGATAGGCACTGATTGCATAGGTAGTTGTAAATCCAACTACCATACAATCATGGCCATGACGGCCCCCATTACTTAGAATATAATTTTTGTAAAATAGCCATTACATCTACATTTTTATTTTGGAATGAGATCAAATGTGAATAGTAGGTACATGGTAAAGGGTTGTATTAAATACCTTCCTTGTTTTCTGTGACATTTGTAATTTTGTCCATTTTTTTAACATAACAATTTTAAACTACTGACCAATTTCTAACATGTTCAGGAAGTTTATCCTTTGAAATGGCTGAAGATGTTTGTGTTCCTTTCATAAAGTATGTTCCCAACATCAATATGCTCTCATTTAGCTGAACAAACTTCTGTCTCTAAAAAATAAACACAAAAGAATAAAAATATTGGAAAACGAATTCCCAACTTTCAATTTGAAACATTTACCTGGTACTTATTAAAAGATAAATCACTGCATAATCATCTGGGCATTCTAAAATGCTTGTATATTTTAAGACAATGAATTTGCTTGATAAAGCTTAATGTCAACCAGTGAGGTAGATCGTGGGTTCGAGCACAAGTCTAGTAAAACCAAAGACTATAAAATTGGTATTTGCTGTTTCTATGCTTAAATAAAGCAAAGAGCTTTAAGAAGTAAGAGAAAAGACTGGTTAATGTGTTTGAGTGGAGTGAAATTTCTACCCACGGATTGTTGTTTCAGTGAGCTAGCACTATAAAAATAGAACTCAGCATGTTGGTACAAAGCGGGTATTATTATCATCATTTCATCAAATGTAACTTGCTCTCGCCATGATATACATTTTCTAGCTAAAAAATTGCTCATTTTGGCGTTAAACAACAATCACTCACTCACTGACTATACATACTTTATTTTCATTTAAATGTATACCACTCTGTTCAAAGTCAAACATAAACAACTCTGCCACTCTTTGATCCATCTCATCTGTAGGTACAGTATCACCATGCTCCAAGACATGGTCTAATGCTCTGTAGATATCTGTGTTTGTATTTAATCTAAAATATAATATCCAAGATGTTGAATCGTCACTATGGAAACAAAGTTGGCACGATATTAAAGTGATATCTTTATTTTGTCATTATAAAACATGTGCAGTGAAACCTATCTAGACCTAAATCCTGTGTAAACCATACTTTAAACAAAGTTCTAACGTAGGAAATTTTTGCGGATTAAACCTGTATAAAAAAAAGACCTGTCTATTCTGATTACAAAAGTTGGTCCCTAGGAGGGTCGTTTTAGACAGTTTCCTCTATTGATCAATTAATTGAACTTGGCAGCTATCCAAAGAAAATAAATGAACTCCTCAGTATCACTTTTTAGAATATACACTGACATTTTTATACGTAACCACTGGCCTTATTACAGTCATTTTTGTTGGGTTTATATGTTGTTTAGTGACAAACAGGGGTCCGAGTCCGTGCAATAATATGTATGTGAATACAGACTCTTGTTTGTCACACAACAAGGTATAAAACCCGATATCAATGGTTGTGACAAGGGTCTCTTATGTAATTTTACTTTAATATTTTATTCAACTGTCTAAAATGAAGGCCTATGACCATTCTTCTTTTCATACAGAGTGATATAATTTTACAATCAATTTAAATATCAAAACCCATACATATTCAGCAAATATACTGTGTACAAGGGTAAAAAATAGGATCCTTTTGACATAAAAATAATTACCATTCAGTTCACAAAAACAAATATATACAACATTAAAATATAAACTGCTTGTTTTCCATTATTTACAAAAAATATGTACTGTGATCTGTGTGACTCCAACACATCATTCTAAGGATATTATCATATGTTTCTGTAAGGTTGCTAGATGCATACAAATTGCATTTAAGTATATACTCATATACTGGTAACTGTAAATGCAAAATCGATTATTTGAAATAGGAAACCCCCCTCTCCACAAAAAAAATCATTTGGATCAAAAAATAAAATAGGAGGTGCACAATTACATTTATATATATAATTAGTTACTAAAGAATCCCTGAAAGTTTGATTGAAATTCATCCACTGGTTCAGAAGAGTTGTGGAGAGGTATGCATACTCTCTCACATTGAATTATAACAGAAATAGCAATTTTCATTGTTTGATATGGGAAACCTCATCAAAATATAAAATATGAGTTCCACAAGGCATTTGTTACTAAATATACAATGACCGATCAGGTTAATGTGGAGAATAAACAGTGGTTAGTATGAGAATTATAGACAATGATGAGGTAACTGAACAACAAACATTGTGATTTATTTAAAGGGGAAGCGTGGGTATAAATAGCTGTGGACGGAGCAAACATTCAGTTTCTTCATTATTTTGGCCACGGTCATCTCGAGGAGGAAAAATCAATGATACACAGATTCATAGTTACTTTTGGTGCAAAGTATTTAACAGGCATGTTCCTCCCTACGAAACATTTAGTTTTAATAATAACTCTTATTAAAAATAATATTCTTCATCAGTCTAAAACCTACAAAAATCACTTCAAATTTCTGAGGTACATGTATGTGACATTGGTCAAGTTGGTCATGAGACATACAGTTTCATAAATATGCTGTTCATATCAACGGAGATTCTTGCTGATAAGCTCCGCCCACAAATTTTGGTGGTAGGCACTACCGCAAATTCCCCTTTAACCAAGTGAATACAAATGTATTAGCATGCTGGAGAACATTACTATTGCTTCATTTATATGAGAAGCTTCACTTCATGGAACTATAGACAGACTTACTTTTCTACAACTCTTGATAGTTTTACGCATGTTTCTTCTGCAGAATTTGCAAAGTGAGCATCAGGATGGGAAACTCTTGTAAAATCTGCCTGTAAATTTATAATAAAATATATTCAGATCTGACAGGACGCTACTGAAATTTCATAAATAGCCTGTACATCATATCACAGCCCACTCAGATTATACTGTTTTGTCATGTGTTAAGGACCTAGATTTATATCAGTATATGTAGTGGTCTTTTTAGTGTTCAACGAGGTGAGAGGTATCTGGTTTGTTGATATTGGTGGAATTAATGACCATCAGTGCTTAAAGTTTAAAACAATATTAAACATTTATAGATCATTTTTCTATTAATTTTATATTTTGTAAATCAGCATTTTAACTATGGAATATTTTTACATGTATTTTACATGCTTCAGCATATGAAATATTTATTGAATTAATATTTTGTTAATGTAATTGTTGGGGCTGTCACGGTTGTTGGATTTACAACTACATGTGCAATCAGTGCCTATCACTACTGAAGTTGTGAGTTTGAATCCCACTCATGGTGAAGTGTATTCGATACAACATTATGAGATAAAGTTTGTCAGTGACTTACAACAGATCGGTGGTTTTCTTCGGGTACTCCTGTTTCCTCTACCAATAAAAGTGTCCACTTACGATATAACTGAAATACTGTTGAAAGTGGCATTACACAACATAAACTATAAACCACAAACTATACTGAAATTGTTTGCATGGATAATATACAACTTAAGTTCATTATTAAAGTTTATTGTTAAACATACCAGATCTGCTACTCTACACAAAGAGTCTGACATTTGATCAAATATCTGTACAATTTTTCTCTTGCGAGTCGGACAGGTAGCTTCTTTGATAAGGCTGTCAATTTCATCTTCGACTTTCTCTTGTAAGAGATAAAATCCGCTGTAGTTCGTCAATTCTGGTATTAAGAAGAGACCCTAAGAAATTATACAAAAATTGTTCAATATTTTCATTACAAAATAAATATTAAAAACAAAAATTAAAATGATGCCATTCATAATAGTGAAGTATTACAAAACTTTCCCAAACCACCTCTCTTGCATGCCAAAATATCATCTGAACCCCTTTTGGACTACCTTCAACTAATTGGGCAAGGTTTCGCCTAGAAAATTGTATATCCATAACAATTACAGCCATTTTAAATATTTTAAAACTCTCAAACATGACAATATCCATCATAAAGGATATAATTAACATATTAATGCTGGTATTGTTTCTTTAAAAGGGGCATTATTTGCCAAATCGTAAATTTTTGTTACCCATAAAAACTATCAGATATGATTAATGCTTTAATAAGACGTGTTTCTGTAACTTATAAATGTTATGAAATGTACGTGCATCGGGGGGAAAAACGCGCAACTGCTCGTGTTTTGAGATCGATCAAGAAATGGACACCATCTTATTAATTATCGACATTGTTTACGGAGTTTGTCGAATCGACATTAAATCAGTACAACAATGCACTTATTTCTTATTTTTTGTGAATCTGCTTTTAGTCGGTGTTAATTACGGACAAAGAACCATGCAAGTTGGCAGTTAATAAGCGACAAAATACAAATTATTCGTTTTTACCTGTCACTAGTAAGGTCAATTGCATATGGAAAAAGCGAGGTCAAATTCTTTGCTTGCAAGCAAATAAGTAATCGATGGTAATTTTCCTTCTCAAAAGGCAGAAAGTGGTTCGATAAGCTGTTTAATGTGAAATATATACCTTTATTTTATCATTTTAAAGCTATTTACCAATTTCCAAAGCATATAATTTTTTGGTCAAAATCGTAGGTAACGCCCCTTTAAATATCAATTTTTTTCTATAAAGATAACCATCTATCCACTTCTAAGGAATCATGCCGACATTGACACCCAGTTTTATTTTATGATCTTTTTAGCATTTTACTTGTATAAGTAACTAAAATCAAAATGTCATCAATTTGGAAAATGTCAGTAATTAACTGGCAACTCTAGTTATTTGTCTATATAGAAAAAATGATTGCAAACATGAACTTAAGTGGATTTTGTTATTAGATGCATTTCCTGGTAAAATGGTTCCTGGTTTGGCAAGAGCAATGGAAAGGACAACAAATTTTGGTATAATTTTCTTATAATCTGTAGATGTCTGAACCTTGTAATATATCAGAGGAATTTATAGCAAATAGAAAATTTACAAGTTGTAACAATATCAAAATTTATAACAGATTATGGGAGAAAATAAATGAATTGTGAATGCAAGGCAACTCTTTTGACCACCTTAAAGGAAAACAACTCCTGTGAAACTTGTAATTTTGGAATCAAAGTCGAAAATGTGTAAATAGTCTATTGAGTTGAGAATTAGTTGTGATAGTGTATCTGTTAAATGCTTATGGATAAATTGTGTCATTTCTTTGACTTGATACCATTTTCAAAATTTTTTTAAATCACTTTTCAATATCTTTTTACTTACCGCATCTTCCTTTTTGAAATTTAAATTTATTTTCCTTGATGGTTTAGAATTAAATGATTGTGCTAATGGAGATAAAGTTGATACAGATCTTCTCAAACCTGACCGATGAAAATAGATGGCACACTGTCGACACCACAACATGATGAAAGCTGATCAATGAAATCCTGCAATAGAAAATAATAAACTTCAAATCACTGTAATTACAATATATATTTTACAGCAACAATTTCTCTGTCCTTTGCCAAAGTAATTCTTTTCATCAATTTGAGACGACTGGTAGTTCACTATTTTGAGATTCTCCATAAATTTCATGATTTTCATTTTGATACATAAAGGTTTTTTTTTTTTTTAAAGTGATACCTTTGAGTTAACTTTAATGCTATGACTGAAAATAAAAGGCTTGATCTTTATGCAATCAAATACTTTGTTTCTAAATTGGATGAAGTTTTGGTGGAACAGAATAAGTCTGAGAAAGTAAAACAAACAAAACCCAAAGATAAATTGCATATATCCAGTGCCGTCTTAATACATTGGCATGCAGGGCAGTTGCCCATGGGCCCACAAGTATGGGGGCCCCATGCTAATCTATATATGATGTGGATGGCATGTTTTTTAAATGTTTAAACCCTGATTTTGTTGGAACTACCAATACAACTAGAACTGTGAGTGACCTCACGCTTGCGGTTTAGTAGGAGTTGCACTTACAAGGTACATGCCCCCACCCCCCTTTTCGTGAAAGTATAAGTTGAATTATCTCCCCTTTTAAATTTTGGACAGCAACCATATTCCTTCATGCACATCTAAAGGTAGTGTACTACAAGTGTGTAAAGTTTCATAAAAATCCAATACGCCGTTTAGGAGAAGTTGCGCTTACAAGGTACATGGACGGAAGGACAGAGTGATTCATATATACCCCCCCCCCAAACTTTGTTTGCGGGGGGTATAATAAACATATGTTTAATTCTATCGAAAGTTACAGTTTTATTCCTAAGAATGGTTGTTAAGGAATAGTCCCCAGTGCACTGCCCTATAAACCTATCAAGACGGCACTGAAAATATATGATCCATTATTTGAAGTCAGCAAGTAGAATTGAAAACAAGAGAATATCAGAACAAGAAATGTAGATCAGATGCCAAAAATGCATAATTTTTTCATTATTTTTTATAATTTTGTTTACATTAAATATAATTATAACATGACGTCCTTCTTTCGCTTTGGAACCAAACAAGCAATTTATCGATTAGGTATAATCTCATTAGCACATGTGCTGGTGCATGTGACTGACTTTCCCGTCATAAATGTACATGTTGATGAATTATCGTCTGCTCGAATTTGGCAGCATAAATTGTGTGCGACATTGTCCACAAACGTAAATATAAATTACCATTTTCTAATCAAAGTATACTACCGTATTTGTACTCTTAGACTCACATACATGTGATAAAGTTGCTATGCTACAACTGGAGATTTGCAAATTTTTGGCTGGAGATTTGGTCTCATAACTGGAGATTTTTTATCGACGTATTTGATGCATGTTTTTATTGTTTATTGATTTTTTCCTTTTGTTCATTTCAGTATTGAACCAACTGCATCCCATTTCAATATATATTGTTTACATTTCTGTCTTAAGTAGTGTTTCATATGATGAATAAAGGATAAAAACTCTGTTTATAATTTATTCATAATCATTCATAATCATAAGGTTATAACAAAGCAATAACAATGAAAACAGAATGTTCTGAACAATAAAGTTATAGAGCACTAAAATTAAAAAGTCACTATTCATCACATGTAGTCACAGAATAAATCTGAATTTACCCTTAAAAACAGATATAATCACAGTAGGTGAAAGAAAGTCAACATAGAGAAGTCACAAAATTGAACATATATAAAAGTCATTAAGCATCAGTCTACTTGGCACTGGCACACTGGTTCAAGTAGGAGGTACAAGCCTTCTTTGCTGCTTTCACCACATTTGTACGCTGGGTGATATCATACGTTCAGCATCTTTGTGGTTTATCAATTCCATCTTGGAACTTAGTCATTAAATAAAACTTTGATCGGCTTTGGTCCCAAACAAGCCATAACAACTCAATCCGAGATGAATTCATTGCACGTTTGGTCGAAATAAGAAGTTTTCCTCGTGTTTATGACTATTTTTAATTGCCACTATCACACTTCTAATCATCTAAGCGTATGCCACAAACACACTTCCTTATCCCCAATTAACTGTCAATCAGTGGATAATTGTTGTATAATCATCAACACCTTAATTAATCACCATGACCCAATTTACCTGTAAAGGTGTCAAACAGATCAATAACCGGACATCATTAAATATGACATTCACCTTTACCATTCGTATCTCTCTGCGTTTTTCTTCAGCGTGGGAGTTCCAAATGGGGAATATCCAGAAATATTATCGCAAAATGTAGGTCAAGATTTTTTCACGGGCCGAAGATTTTGAAAGTTGACGGGAAGGACGGAAGGGACCCTTAAAATCGGGAGAAAAATGCTCCCACTGGAAGGTTCACATGTATGGACTCAAAACACATTCTGGCTTCCATGATTTATTTCTTAAATAAAGTTTTTTTTAATTTCTTGTATAAAATTAGAAAAAAAAATCAAATACATTTGTATAACACAATAGATTAGAATCACTTTTTATAATTTTTTGTGTGGAAAAATATCAAACATAATCATATAACGTGATAACATATCTCCTTCTAATAATATAATACAATTCTAATGTAGTCATTTAATATCCCTGGTTTGTGATTAGACAATGCTGTAATTTTCATCGTATCAATTCCACGGTTGAAAATAATGAGATATTTTAGACGATTGCCGCTTACGTCATCTTGTCAACAATGTAGCAATACACATGATTACATTTGAATGGAGATAACTGAATTGTATTTAAATATTTCACGCCATCAATTGTCGATTTAATGGTGTAATTTTCACCAATTCCACGGTTGAAATAGCACAAAATATTTTTTTTTAATTTTAGCTGATTACCACTTATGTCATCTTGTCAATAATACGGAAATATACATATATGATGTATGTATGTCGATAACTGTATTGTATTTGATATTTCACGGCATCAATTGTCAATTTAATGGTCGCAAATATCTGTTTAATGGCTCTGCTAGCGCGTCGCCAGTAAACTCAATTTGCGACCATCAAATCTCCAATTGATGCAGTTATCTTCTATGATTATTGTAAACCATGGCAAGCACTTGTTAAAAGGGTGTCCTCTTAGACGTCCGCGTTAAACAATGTTAATTGCTAATTCTCACATTAAAGAACAGCCAGAAAATCGCAAAATAAATAAAACATTTAATTCAATTTTTTCATACCAATGAACAATACACATGAAAATGATATTCTACACAAATCAATATATTTTACATAATATGAACAGGATATGAAATTGAAAGTATTGAAACCATCAGGATTCAGCATTAAATAGAATCTCACCAAATTTGGTAAAACACCCAAGATTAAGTTATTGAATACTCCATCTTGTTGTTGATATGAAAAGTTTGCTTTTTCTCTAATCGCTACGTTCTGTTTCAGTTTAAAGCAATTTTAAATCATTTTTGACAGTTCGCAGTCCGTTTTCAAGGGCGCAGACATATTGAATCTCGCAGAAAAAAATTACACGTGATTTTATTTTTTTCCGATACAAGTAAAAACCCAAAAGAGAAAGGGTATAGAACCAAATTTTTAGACAAATTACAAAATTGTATTTTTATCAAGGATATGAATAATAGCATAAATTATCAAAATCAATATATTTATAGTCTATTTATGGTAAATAGGATATGAATAGATAAAAACAATATTTTTCTAAAATAGCCTATTTCTGTTTATTTGTGTTATTCAGACTTACCGGATGTCTCGCCGTTATGGCTGCAGTAGCCAACCTTCCTCCTCAGATTTTAGAATCAATTTTCTCATACTTAAACATATCTGATTTAAGAACATGTTCTCTTGTGTGTAAGAAATGGTATCAGTTCTTGAACGACGAGAATAATGATGTGTGGCGTTTCCACTGTATACGGAAACTCACAGAACAAGTTCTGAAATCTGACATTCTGAAAAACGTTCCAACATACAAATCGAAACTACGAGCGTTTTTTCATAATTGGAATTTAAATGACTGCTCTAGAAACATTGTTGTGAAATCTGGTGGATTTACAGTGCATAGAAATCCAGTGGCGCAAAGTACAGATGGAGCACGGGGGAAAATAGGTTTTAAAGCTGGTCGTCATTGTTGGGAAGTGTGGTGGGAAGGCCCACTTGGGACAGTAGCCGTAATTGGATTGGCAACTAAAAAAGCATCATTACATAATTTAGGATATGTTAGTTTATTAGGTGGAGACGATCAAAGTTGGGGGTGGAATTTAGTTGACAATCACCTTATACACAATGGTGATAGTCAAGGAAACTATCCTACACTGAATAATGCTCCAACCTATCAGGTGTGATATTAACTTTATATTTACATTAAAAATTTATTCAAATAGTTAATATTCCTACTCGTATCATGATATAAGTTGTCAGAATGATGTTGACGTAGGTTTGATGTTAATTGTTTATGTTTTACAATGTACATTTTGTACGTCAAGTGAACTACATATCTATTGCTGCAGTATTCATGAATACATGCATGTCGTGTGAATGATATTTAATAAAACCTTTTAAGTTGTCTACTTGGATCAATAAATTTCTGATTCAATTCAAGTTAAGTAAAAAGTTACTGAGAAAATATATATAAACATATAAATAACAAAATCTCCCTCTCAAGATGCCAAATCTCCAATCTTATTAAGATTAGATGTTTATTGTATCTTCTTTTACTTAAACTAATTATAACTCTTGCAGGATTGTGTCAGGTATTCTGGTAACCTTTCATTCATATTTGGCTGTTCTATTGTATGCAAGACAGTTAGATATATTACTGATCAGACAACAACTATCAGCATGTGCTCAGTTTTAATACGTGTACAATGTACAAAATGTACCTCAAGATTTGGTAGGCTCATTGCCGATAGATTGGTTGAATATATAAACCTTGACGTGACCACATACAGGATATCATTGGATGATGGTGTATCACCAAAATAAATAATAATTAAAACATAAAAAAAAATATAAATTAGATAGCCAAATTTCCCTTTTGATTTTTGATATTTCAGTGATTCACAGGTATGTTTTGATATCAAAACTGTTAATAATACTCCTATTGGGATTTGAATTATGCTTACAATTGAATATCTAATTATTATGTCTATTAAATCGTGAAAAAAATACAGTAAGTGAGTAAGGAATCTGTTTCTTAACTTTTTATCTAAGTTTCAAATGGATTTCTTTCATGTGTTAGGGGCTATAAAATTAGATTGTGACTAAAATACAAAATGTATGTCCATTGGAACCATATTCTACATCATTACTTGCATGAAAATTTTAATTTTGTATGATAACAATTTTATTAATTTCAAGCACTGATGTCCATTTAAATCTGTATTATGATTATCACTAACTTAGCAGTACACGTGACATTTTGAATATATCAGTACAATAAGAAGATTATAAATAGAGTTTGTGCTTGCCTAAAATACATTGTACATGATATCAGGTAACACCAGACTAAACCACATTTTTTGCCAGACCAAGCTAGGAACAGGATTTCCAACGTCATATTTCGTGGTATTTTTCTTATGCTCAGTGATTTAAGGTGAGAGGTGAATCACTGATTGTATTGCTTTGTTGATCTTGATCAAGTTGATGAAATTAATGACAATCACTGTTTAAACTTTCTTTTCATTAAATTGACATAATAAAATAATATAAGTTTCTACTAAGCTTCAGGATCATGATCGCATGGTAGTTGAAGTTGCAAGGCAGGCCAGTTGGTTTATCTGGATACTCTGGTTTCCTCCACCAATAGAACTGACCACCATTATATAGCTGAAATATTGTTGAAAGTGGACTTACCATAACCATATAACCCCTCCAATAAGCTCGCAGCATTAGTTATATAGTATGTGAAATCACAAGTAAAATCACAAAATTGGAAAATCGGGTCAATAAACATATCATTAAATACCAACAAGACTAAAATGATTCCAAAGTTGATTAAATATACACATTAGTTTCTTATCTTATGAACTACATACATGTATGTACCCTGTACCTGTATCATAAACATTTGCTTGTGTATACATTGTATGTATGTATGTAAACAGTTTATACTTGAGTATTAGAATAATATATTAAAATGCTTGTAATTACAGGTAGGAGAAAGAATAAGAGTTATATTAGACTGTGAAGACAATACATTAGCTTTTGAAAAGAATTATGAATTTTTAGGTAAAGTAAAATAATAATCATATAATCAGTTCTCACTACAGTATCCCCTCTCTTACACGGCCCTTCCCAACAAAGACCTCCCTTTTATCAGGCCAAATATGCACATATGGATATGTGAATTGTTCCTACATGGAATTTGTATCTGTTTTCTTAGTTATTCATATTTTTGCCTTCAAGCTCTTTCCTTATTTAATTGAACTACATTGATGGTGTAATGGGAAGCAGGCTCCACTCAAGTGTGGTACATGTAGGTCATGGGTTCAACCCCGGTTATGTCAAACCAATTGGTATTTGTTGCTCTGCGCTTAGCACACAGCATTAGGGGAGAAAGACCAAAGACTGGTTGACATGGAATCAGGATAATTTGTTCGAGTGGAGCAACATTTCTACCTGTCGATTGTTGTTTAAGTGAACTAGCTGAATAAAATTCCAGTTTCGCCTGTTGGACTAGTACAAAGCAGACATCATTATCATCTCATCGATATGTAATTTGTTCTCACTGTGATACAGCTAAAAAATTGCTTACTTGATGTTAAACAACAATCGCACTCATTTTGTTTGTATGCTAATGATAAGTAATTGTTTGTTATTTTCAAGTACCGGTATCTTGTTTTCTCTGTATCAAGTTAAATGCTTCATACGGTATTCTGTTATATTGCATGTTTTGTTTTTTCATGGCATTACTCTATTTTTTCAACTGGTTGGGCGTGGCTTAACACGGATTGACTGATTACAGGAAAGTCCATGTATTTAGGAGGTTCAGGTTACCTGATCAATTTCATTTATACAGCTATATTCAATCGTGCGTGTATGATCCAATCTGTGTATTTAAATTATTTGATTAAAAGAATACTATTGTGACATAACTTTCCATACATAGTGATTTCAAAAGGCAACTATTCTCTTATATACACGCAAAATTCGTGAATTTGTTCCTCTTTTTTTCTGTAAGAAAGAGGGGGAGGGGGATTCAATACGCTCGTTTCAAAGGAATTCTGTGAAAATAGGAGTACAAAGAAATGCAACGTCTATCTTTTTAGATTTTAGATTTTTAATCGTGACCAATATACGAAAGGATTCATATTGCAAACATCGAAAAAAAAACATCGATAAATTTTTAATAACCCACACAATACACCCTTGTGCGTTCTATTCCTTTTGTATGAATTGATTTCAGTGACACTGCTGAATACAGTTCAATAATGTCAATAACGGGAACTGCCCTGTACATACACAAAATAAAATCGAATGCTCTCATGTAAATTTAAAGGTCAACTCCGCCCGACCAGTTAAATAAAATAGAGTAATATGTATGTACTATATTTTGATATAAGTTGAATATTTTAAAAGCTACAAGAATTCACAAAGAAGAATAATGAGATACAATGGAAAGTGTCTTTAATATTAAAATAATTCAGATGTATTTGTACAAAGTCATGTGATGTATAGGAAATTTTAACCACATCAGTGGTGTAATGATTAGCATGCTCGCATCGAGTGCAGTAGATCTTGGGTTCGAGCCCTGATAGGATCAAACCAAAGACTATTAAATTGGTATTTATTGCTTCTCCACATAGAACGCAGCATTAAGGAGAAAGAGCTCGGAATCAGGATAATGTGTCCGAGTGAGGTGACATATCTATCCGTGAATTGTTGTTTCAGTGAACTAGCACTATCAAAATTCAACTAAGCGTGGTCTAGTACAAAGTAAACCGCATCATCATCTCATTGACAATTAACTTGTTCTTGTCATGATATAGCTGAAAAAGTGTTGAGTTAAACAACAATCACTCACTCTCTATACAGGAAATTTATGTTAAGAGGTTTTTCACACACATTTTATCCATCCAGTGGTGCATATCAACATCTTTGATTTTCTAATGATTTGTCTCTATTTTAAATTTTAGGAGTAGCGTTCCGTGGACTACCTGACACACCATTATATCCCTCAGTATCAGCAGTTTATGGAAATACAGAAATTTCTATGGTTTATTTGGGACCCCCTTTAGATGGATGATTGTTTGTTTCATTATAATAGGATTTATATAAATTTGTTTAGTAATGTTAACATGGTTGTACCATTCAAAGTTATTCATCAAGCCAAGAAAGATGTGTTATACATACAGAATAACACCAGTTATGAAGGTTGAGACATTCTAAAGTGCTGTTATTGGTATTGACATCATAATGTGTTTGAAGTCACACCAGTCTTTGTAATGAGCACCGGTCCTCCGTCCCAAGACCAGTAAAACTTTGTTCGTAAATTTTTCAGTTTTTATTTAGATATATATATACATATAAAATAATTTGATTCGGACCAGTTAATTCAAATTTTCATTTCGAGGACTGTCACACTGACTAATAATTTTCAGTTTCATGGTTAGTCCTTTTATACTGGAAATATCAATCAGTGAGTTGAAAACAAAAATAAATAAAATACCAATAATTTTAAATTAAAAAAATATGTCAATTCCAAATCCTATAAGAAAATGATCCAACTTTAGTAGTAGGTGTCTACTGGTAATTGATGGTAAAATCACTAATACCAGTAGTTCAGAATTTTTGTTCCAACTTCCTTGGCTTGATGTTGACATTTGTGACATAAACCTTAATTCTGTACATATGATAATTTCTGAGAAATAATTAAGTATATCCCGATATTTAAAAATAATGTCTTTCAAAGAGTAAAGAGTATGTCTTATTGATAACAAGGAAACTCTAAAGAGGATACGGGTGCTTAAGACTTTCTCTGTTACAGGTCTTGTCATATATGCATGGAATATGTACCATAATTACTGAACTAATAGTTTATTTTGACTACGTCTCATTGTCAATTTTGTCATTTATTTGTAATGGGACAAGCACATGTTTCAAGTGAAGAAGTGTCGGGTTATAGTCGAAGCAATATGGTGATACAGTGGAACTTGTGCAATCCGACACTTGAGTTTTCAGACATCATGTGACATCCGACAAAAATTTATGGTCCCAAAGTATTTCTGTTAATTGAAATAAAACCTGAGTATTCCGACATCATGTACAATACGACACATTTCCCTGGTCCCCTGGTATGTCAGATTAGACAGGTTCTACTGTAGTATGATTCATTACACTAATGAAATATAATTCTTACTATGTGACAGTGCTGATGTGATTTTTGTTCACAGCAATCTTATTATTTTATTTCAAAGATTATAATGTTTTTCTTTTTTTTTGTGGTTGGGGGAGGGGGAATTGAAACCAACAAAACCTTTCTGCATGTGATGTGTGAGTGTGGTCGTTGTGTGATCTTCAGTTATACCAATTCACTGAAATTTATCGTTTTTTTGCCGTTGTAATTGTTGTAAATTTTCTTTTATAAAGGAGTAATTTAATATCATTTGTATGACTCTCTAGGATAAATTGGCTGAGTAATTTATGGCCAGTAACAAATCTTTAGGGAGAATAATGTTTTTTGAATATTTTTGTTGTATGATAGTGCTATTAAAAAGTATAATGTTGATGACAAGATGAAAAAATGTTTTGTGCATCATTTTATATCATGTTTGATTCTATTGAGTTTGAGATTGCAAGGCTAAAACATGTATTAAATGAACAACTACTCATTTTGTTTTCAAATTTGAAAAAAAATGTGTATGAATTGGAATGTTCAAACTATTCTATACCATTACGAAGAATACTTTGTATGTAAACTTATTTTGATTGTTCTCGTCATAGTAAACTGATTTAATAGTTAAAGTATGAATTGAAAACAAATATTACATTGTGAAACTTAGATACATGTACATGTAGTTTAGAATTCAATTTTAAAATATTGTATAAATAAAATTTGCATAATTCATATTATATAATAAAATTTGCATAATGCACATTATATAATAAAATTTGCATAATGCATATTATTATTATAAAAATTGCACAATGCATATTATATTATAAAATTTGCGTAATAATAATGCATATTATATAATATTGCCCAACATGTTTAAATTTGAATTGATTGATAAAACATACTGACTATAGTTCAATGTTAGCCAAATAATTTGATGTATTGCTGTAAAATGATAAGGCATTTAGACATCTTACCGTATATTACAACGTAAATTTTTATCACAGCTCAACTTTTTAAAGTACCCAGCAGTATTGAAGTACTTGAATTTAAATATAAAATAGAAACAGTGTGCCTTTTTAGATATTGTTTATCAAAATTGGGTGAATATTGTTATTTGTCCAAAAAAAATTACTTCAGTCTTTCTGTCACTTTTTCTCAATTATATTTTTTATACTTTCAAATTTTTTTATTAAGAGTAAAATAAACAGGCTTGATTTAAACGATCTTAAAGGTTTTCTACAAATTTATTACACTTTAAAAGGCTTATTTTTATATATTATTCTGATGGTGTTTATCCTGTTTTTGAGTATCATTGTAATTTATTAGAAAGCCTCTTACTTTAATTTTTTTGTACATTGTATGTACTTTGGAAATTTTCATAGCTTTATACAAATTGTGTTGTTCTGGTTGCTACTTGTGATAAGTTGATATTTCTTTCACAAACTTCAACAAATCCAAGTTCTGAGAAATCATAGCTATTAAATTAATTTTCATGAATACCTCAATTTTTTCCCCATTAAGATTTATAAAGTAAAAATGTAGTATAAATGTGAACTATTCAATTAAGGATCCCTAAAAAGAAAATGAACAACTCCAATAATATTAACTACCAGTATCTGTTGTATACAATCTATAAGGAGATATGGTCTGAATATACGTTGGCAGCTACATGTATCATTAAAATAATTTTAAAATGTTGACTTCAATTTATGATAAATTAACATATTAATTTAGTGAAATTAAAACGTTTCAAGTCAAATTTTTAGATCGATATGTTTATACCCCCGCTTCCCGAAGGGGGAGGGGGTATACTGTTTTACCTCTGTCCGTCCGTCCATCCAAGATATTTTTCGTTGCATTTTTCTCAGTAACTATTGACGGCAGAAATCTGATATTTGGTCACAAGCTTCATATAAGTATGCCATATTGTGGGTAGCATTTTTGGACCTGTCAGATTCCTACTTCCTGTTTGCCGACTTAGTTGGTTTTTATACACATTGAACATATATGCACATTTTTCGTCGCAATTTTCTCAGCAACTATTGATGGTAGAAATCTGATATTTGGTCAAAAGCTTCATATAGGTACTCCATATCGTGGGAACCGTTGTTTAACCTGTCAGATTCCTACTTCCTGTTTGCCGAAGAGCGGGGGTATCACGAGTGAGCATTAGCTCACAGTTCATCTTGTTTTTTTTCTTTACTTTTTTTTGGTCGTTTTATTCATATAGATAATGTGTAAGTTTAAATTCCTTGATTTAGCACTCATTTTTACATGCAACATTTCAACACCAGTGCCATATTCTGTGCATGCAAATGTATAACATCAATTCAAAAACATTCTGTTAAATAGGTTAGGTCATATTCATTCTTAAATGGAGGGAAATGTTACATAATGTCGTCAATCTTTTGCCCGAGTTCTATCAAGCATGACCACTGTTACTTAAAATAGATTTAGAAAATATAATATAATAAAAGTTTTTCTGAATAAAATGTATTTGTAATTTTACAGATGGTTGAAGATTTCAACAACATATTATTTCCATGGTCGTGATCGTATGGTAGTTGGATTTACAACTATCTAAGCAATCAGTCCCTATCACCACTGTTGTTGTGAGTTCGAATCTTGATCAGGGCGAGGTGTACAACATTATGTGATAAAGTTTGTTAGTGACTTGCAAGAGGTCTGTGGTTTTCTCCGGGTCCTCCGTTTTCCTCCATCAATAAAACTGACCGCCACGATGTAACTGAAATATTGTTGATAGTGGCGTTAAACAGTATAAAACCAACCAATCAACATATTATTGCCAAATTCCATCTGCTTCAGATTAGTCCAAACCTGGTCTGGATGGTCTACTTTAATCAGAAAAAAGTGTAACAGCTATGTCCTCCCATCAAAAATGATTTGATTTATTCAAACTACTAAACTTTTATGGTCTGCTATCTTTTTTTCTTCCATTAATTCACTTGTTTTCAAATGTTTGAGCAGTTGAAGACAGAATCTGATCACTTAGTTTACAACTAAAAACTTGAGTGAGTGGAATAGCATCATTTGATGACAAGGTAAACACTACTATTCAGAATGTGTCCATACAGAATAAATTTATTGTAACCAATTTTAAGATCAATTTATTATTGCAAGTGAGAAAATAATCATTGAATTACATTTTATTTGTGTTTCACAAAAGTAAAATATTTTCAATTTTGTCTTTGAAAAATGATTCCTTTGTGATAGAGGGTAGCATTAAAGAAACTCTTGATTTGAAAAAAAACAAACTTTCCAACTGGAAGTATCTCTTCTGGGATCTTGTTCCTAATGGTACAATATAGGTCAAACCTGCTTTAAATGCACCTCTATATAAAAATCACTCATAAAGGACAGCTCATTTTCCCCATTAATGAATAGTTCATATAATATTAACCTGTATATAAAGGGCACATTTTCAAGTTCCCTTGAGTGGCCTTTATATGTAGGGTTGACTGTAACTTTGGACTATTTGCAACTTTCAGTCATGGAATTTTTAACAACCATTAATTAATCGGAAACAGCAAAGGCTTTTATCTCTTTGTTTCATTTCATATACATGTACATGTACCTGTATTTTTTATCTTTGCAATTATCACCTTTATTGAGATTGGACGATTGGTACAATGTTGTTTTCTATGTTTTCAAAAACTTACAAGTGAAACCTGTCTAAACAGAACCCTGAATAAAACAGAATTCTGTATAAAGAGAACTTCAAATAAAGTCCCAATGTAATAAATCTTCGTTAATTTAACATGTATGAACCTTTATATTCTGAAAACAAAAGCTGATACCAAGGAGGCTCAGTTTAGACAGATTTCACTGTATATGTTAAATTGGGTGAAAGGAAAATATTTCTATACAGACGTGATTCTGTTTATCTTTATTACATGATTTATGTGAAATACAAAATGTATTTGCAATACCATTTTATATTTTGACTTCCATTTGCATAGGGGTTTAAGTAATGGGGAGAATTGAGTTCTGCAATAACTGACATTTGGAAATCATTAATGGTCTGGTCTTGATTACATCTCCTTTCAAATTAAAATTAGATCTGTAGTTGCTCCCCCTTTTCTAATACAGTGAAACCTGCCTAAACCGAAATCCTGTGTAAACTGAACATTAGATTTAGACCAAATTTGGTAAATTTAATCGAATATAACCTTTCTAAACTGAACACCTGTCTATTCCGAACAAAGATTTTAGTCTGAAAGGGGTTCGGTTTAGACAGGTTTCACTGTACCAGTATGTCAGGCATAAAGTGTGACATATCAGAAAGAAAAACACAGAGCAATTAAAGTTCTAAATAGAATAACATTGACCTCCTTTATTTTTTAAGAATTTTATTAGAACCTTATGTAATAAATTAAATGGTTAATCTGACAAAGTTACTCTAAAACTTGTTAATCTCGTCAGTACAATGTATATAAGAATAAAATGTGAAATATGTCTATCAACATATAATATTTTACAATAATGATCAATACTGCATGGTTCATTTTTCAGGGATTTTTTTTTATTTTATTCAGTTATTTAACTGATTTCAGCTATTTTCCTCTGAAAATTGTTTTCCAAAGTTGCTGGACACTGTCAGAACAGGTTAAAAATGACCATTTTGAAAGGGGGTGGAGATGGTTTCAGCTATTTTTCATTAATTTTATTTTCTAACCAGGATCATCTCTGATTTTCAAAGGTATTTTAAGCCTTTGATGTTACAGAACTTTTTTTCTATGAAAAAAAATGACTCCTCAAATAGCTTATAATGATGAATGATATTGTATAAACTCATGAAAAACTCAATACAGATCCTCAATTTTTAAGATTTTTTTTGTACACCAGTTTGTGAATGAAGTGAAAGTCATTGGAATGAATTGAATATATGTATCTTTTATGTAAATTAAGAAGTTGTGTTTCATCTTGGATCTGTGCCAACATCTATATGATATTGTGTGTATATAATAGATTGAACATACGAAATGTACATGACTTTTGTTCTTATTTCTTTGACACAGTAAGATATGGGTTATGGGTTTTTAACATCACTTACAATATTTCAGTTATATCTTGGCAGTCAGTTTTATTGATGGAGAAAATTAGTAATACCCATGAAATCCAGAGATCCGGCACAAGCCACTGACAAACTTTATCAGATAAAGTTGTATAAGAGTACCCAGAAAAAAGTACACCTTTTCATGGGTGGTAATAAATCTCACAACTTCAGTAGCCATGGGCAATATCACGAGTGGGTGTATTTCCAACTACCATACCATAGTGCCCACGAAGACCCCCCTGTAAGATTATGAAAGGGCCCATGAAGAATGTTTGTGTGAGGTTAGGATAATGCATTCTCTTCAGTTTGTGTGAGGGATGTCATGGTCGTGAACGTATGGTAGTTGTAAATCCATTAATAAGAGTTCGAATCACACTCGTGGCAATGTGTACTTGATAAAACATTATGTGATAAAGTTTGTTAGTGACTTGCATCAGGTGGGTGGTTTTCTTCGGTTTCCTCCACCAATAAAACTGACCACAATATAATTGAAATATTGTTGAATGTGGTGTTAAACACCATAACTCTAACCCTCAGTTTGTGATGGGCTTGGTTTTATTTTATGGCTATGTAGAATAAAACAAACTGATATAATGTAGACATTTGGTGGCTCAAACTTGGATGGAGACATGTTTTTTTTTAGTTACTAGTAGTTTAAGTGATCAAAGTTAATCAATTTCACGGAAAGGTTCAGTTCCGTGCCATGTCCAAGTATGAATCTCTATCAACGGACAAAATAAATTTTGGAAAAAAATATCATTCCAAGTACATGTAAATGATAATGTAATGCTCTCCTCAAGTGCAGTAGATCGTAGGTTCTAGGCCCAGTCTAGTCGAACCAAAGGCTATAAATTTGTTATTTGTTGCTTCTGCGAAAATTTATAAAATAATTATGTCCCCCTTTTTCTTCTCATACAAACTTGTTTTTCTCAGAATCTATGTCTTTATTGAACAGAAATTGTGAATAATAGATAACTTAAGAGTGATACAAGAACATATGTGCCTCTAGTTTTGGTGCTTTCTTGTTACCCAGCGGTGTGACACAAGAAATTTGAAAATGTTTTGTTTCTGGTATGGGTTGAAACCTTCAACACCATGTATTCAATCCCATCCAAAAAATGAATTTTAGTTGTGAACAATGTTATAAAAGGTCAAGCCTTCTACCAGTAAAGAATAATCTGTATTATTCATAAGGAAACTTGCCAGGTACCTTACTTATAAAAAAAACAAAACACAAAAAAAAAAAAATCTGATAATCTTTTATATCAGTTTTCAATCTTACACTTTAGATATTTCAAATTATACACAACAAACAAAACAAGTAACACCAATTTCAACAATTATTAAATTTCCTTCCTTTACTCATTCAGTGTTTATCTGCATTCATGACTTGTTTTCAAAGGAAAATTTCCAATGTCTTATCTATTGTCATTATTCTCAAGACATGTAATCAAAACAATCGGCTTATGAAAATTGTACACACATTTTCTATTATCTAGTGAGCCTTAACCAATGCATGGTGACAACAGACATACAGACTATATATAATACAAGTCACGTTAATTATTTCATGCCAGATGTGTAACAAATGGCCAGGGTCTCCTTGGTAGTGAACCATTTAGCAATAATTTAATCGCCAGAGCTCTTGTCGTCAGATGACTTGTCATTTTTACTTGACTCAGATTTAGGTGTTCCCATTCGTCTTTCCGCTGCTTTCCTAGGATCATATATTGCACGTTCTGGTCTTTCCTACAATGATTAAAAACACACTTCAACTATCAAGTGAAAAAGGCTATGTATAATATCAGATAATATTTATTTGATTTGGGGGAAATACAATAGTTCCACTTTAAAAGGCCACCCTTTCTGCAGTGAAAAAGTGTCCTTACAATTCCTTGAGGGGGATAATTTAGTAGTATTATACTATATTTGAAATCTGGCCTGACAAAGGGGTCCTATAAAGGAGGGGGCTACTGCACCTACAGAATCTTTCAGTTACTTAGGAATCCCATTCAATCAATACAGATGAAACTTTCACATAATGCAATAATTTTATATCAATCAAATAGATCCATTTAAACTGAAGTATCTTTTTTCAAATACATTTTTTGTATATAAGTGTACAATCTGCAGTCAATTCAGATATGTTTGACTATGCAGGTATCTATTTGAAAAATAAACTTACTGCACACTGAAGGAATGAAATTAACTCAATAAATCATATCAAATGCAAATGATTGTCTCTTTAAATTTCTGAAAGGTCTCTAGTGTAAACACAATTCAATTAAAAGTACATGTTTGTTGGGCAGTTTTAAGCATTTTTTTTTATTGATCAATCCACTTATATCTAATCTAACAGTATCATATACCAGTATTGGGTCACATTTTAAACATTCAATCAGCAAACAGCCTGCACAATCTTAGGGTATGGAAAAGAGTGAATGAATGTTTCTGTATTTTTTCTGATCAAATAACAGTCGATGAATGATCACAGTTGGAACATAATTAGACCACTTCCATGGAATATATTTTTAATCCATATCTACAGATATCAATATAAGGAGGAAATGGAGAAATTGATAATTTTATTATTTAATGTCTAATATGCAGTTTTTTTTCCATTGAATTCCTCAGACAAAAAATTTAATTCTACTGAAATTTCAACAGATTTGTTTTACCTCTTACCATTTCCAAAATATGAGGTGGCCAGAGTGGGCCCAAAGGAAACAATACCCAATTAAAAAAAAATAAAGTCCCATATTAAAGGGTTAAAGTTCAACATAAGACTCTATGTGAAAACGGAAAGAAATTACTGAACACAAACTATACGGAAATTTCTAGGTGAGCCTGTGGCATATTCTCCATTGGCTTATAATAGGAAAATAATGTCTTCAAAGTGATAAAAAAAGGTATTGATATGATTTTTTAATATATTTCTACAATAACTACCTTTCTCTTTTTTCTCCTATCATCATCAAAACTGTCTGATGACTTCAGTTTACTATCCCCACTACCATTGTCCTTTGATTGATCAGTCTTTTTCTCTTTGTCTATTTCTGGCCTTGAATTCTCTTTTTTTAATGGTTTATCACTGGTTTCACTTCCCTTTTTATCAGAAATTCTTTCAGAACTTTTACCGTCACCCTATGATAAAACATATTGTATATTATCATCAATACAACACTAAAAACATAAAGGATGTAAAAATTTTAAATTAATAAAATTTCTTTCTGCCAATGTTTTTATAGCCACTGCAGTCTGTGCCAAAAACATTCTGACAAACTAACCCGAAATGCATTTTACAAGAATTTTTCATACATTACTGGTAAGCAGATTTTATGGAATTTTTTACTATCCCAAATCAATTTTTATTACACTGGGGCTAGTGGTTTTTGGTGCAGAGTGTCACTATAAACTTCACAAAGGCTACAATGTATACTGCTATGAAAACAAATTACAAAGTACATGTATAAGTGTGTAACAGAAAACATATCCCAATAATATGTCACATGCTATTGAGTGAAAAAGTAATATACATATTTTGTTATAAGGAATGTTATAAGGCCATACAAAGTTAATTTCTTGGTTCTCAGGCCCGCCCGCATGTGGAAATTCGTCGCCGCATTGCCGATTTTTTTGCAAAAATAGTAAAAAAAAAAAATTAAATGCGGTAGCGCTGTCCGTACGGAAAAAACAACCGCATCCGTTTTTCTCTTATATCACGTGGTCGGTGAAACGCTTTAAAACGCATCATGCTTAAATGAGATTTAAAGCATCGTTATGACAATGTATAAATAAAAAACGTGTTTCCGTTTGACATTTAGACAAAATGTCAATCGTTTCTGTGCAAATTCGGCACAAATGTTTGCCAGTTTTACCAGGAAACATAATAGGGGGCTTTTCCGAAGCTTGTACCTTATTGGAATTGTTTACGGAGATAAAAAAATGGTACGTTGGGACCAGCGGATTGGACGTTTCCATAAAAATTAACCACTTGTGATGTTTCTGCCACCATCTTGAAGAAATAAAATTGAAATTTTCAATAAAGTAATGAAAATATTTATACGTTGCCATATTTTTCACAAAAAAAAAGAAGAAAAAATGCCTCCCTCATCACTTTTTACAGCAGTAAAAGGATAAAAAAAAATGCTGCCCTCCCTCATCAATTTTGACAAAAAAGGGCCTGAGAACCAAGTAATTAACTTTGCATGGCCTAAGATATTGAAGAAAATGTATTATTTTTGAATTCAGGTTATCTCCCTGTATCTTTATTATATAAACAGATTATGTGAAATTGTCTGATTTAAAAAAAAATGTAAATAGACATTGTTATATGGAAAATGAAAACAACTTTGTCTAAAGACTAATGGTCTTTAACCAACAGATTCTACCTTCCAAGCTTGTATTCAGTTAACTATGAGCATTCATTGATCCTGCTATTGTACTGTCCATGTTTATGTGTCATTTGTTTTTGTGAAAGCATATTGTCTTTTTGAGTGGAAGCAAATCTGTGCATGTTTTTTATCTCTTATTTTTATATGTATTGTCGTTAGATATCCAGTTATCAAGAAGGGAGGTTGGGGTCCCATTAATAGGTTAATCCCGGCACATTTTTGTGCTTGTCCCCGGATGCTAATGCCATATGTCGTTGTATTTTTGAGTTCAGAGAGTTCAGTTAAGATGAGAGGTGATTGTTCGTTTTGTTGATATTGGTGGAATTGATGACCATCACTGTTTGAACTTTCTTTTCATAAAACTTTTATTAATACAAAAAATTATTAAACATACCTTTGCATTCTCTCTTTCAGAGCTCGCTGCTGAATCTTTTTTTGTGGAAGAAGGTCTCCTGAAAACATAACAGAATACTTTTTAAAAAGTTTAAACGAAATGATACTAAATCTACTACTTAAACAAGTACATTGTATTTACAAAAGTTGATTCTCCCTCATTAAAAAATCCTTCATTTACAGAGTGTTCAGAATAAAATTTGCACAGCAATCAGGTATGTTAGTTAAACAAAATGCAATATTAATGTATTTCTATTTGTGTCTATTGGGGTTTTCCATTTTTAATGCGGTCTGTTCGTTTGTCAGTTTATGATGGGTCTGTTTGATATGTATCATTTGTATGGTATTACATGTAGTTGCACGGGATAAGCTTTGGCGGTTAATTAAATGGGGGTATAAAATGGGACGTTTATACGATATTGTATTGAGATTGCTCATAGTGACTTGAGGAAAAAGGAGGTGTTGAAGTCCTGCATTGATTATGTCCGAAGTTGAAACTGACCATGAGTCTGACAGAATTAATAACACTGGTGGTACAGATAATGATTTAACCACAGATGGTGCAATTTCACTATTCACTTCAGCTTTAAATAATGCACTGGATAGACAGAAGGCTACATTAATTGAACATTTTGAAAACAGTTTGGTGAAGAACGAAAAGGCTACAGGTGTTGATACGGCTGAATTTTCGTTTAAACGTGATGGTAATAAAATCCAATATTCATTTAATTTGGAACGTTTGGAAAGACTATCCCGTATAGAAAACAACATAAAACTTATCGAAGTTACTGTGAACAAACAATCCTATATATACTGATTTGTCTCTTTTTTAGCCAATTGATAGGGAATAGAAATAATTTAAATTCGGACGATGTCAAGAGGGAGAATTTAACAATCCATAATCAATATTTAAGTATAATCAAATTTGATCTTTCACTCCGCTGTGCTCCACTCAATGTAAAAAAAAAATCACAAAAATATGACCTACCCATGGTAAAATTTCTAATAAACAATGAACAGCAATAAAATATTTCTTAATTACTTTTTCCTCAGGTAGCGACGCCAACCAATTCTAAAACAAGAATGCTGTTTATCAATCATATAAAGAAGATGGGAGAGGGGTATATAAGGGGGAGTGTGGTAGATAAAGAGAAGGATATGAAAGGCATGAATTATGAACTACAGAATATGGTGTTACAAACTAATTCTAAGATCGAAAAAAATTATTCCCTACCACGTAGCTTCTAAAGCACCCTTCCAATCATATTTAATTGTAGAAGTTAGATTATTAAGGTATTTCAGCAAAACCTATCGATCTTTAATGCATTATGATTAAGGTGTAACAATAAATCACCTACTTGTCAGGAGAACTATTTGAATCTTGTTTTCTTCTGTCATCACGACTAGACCCTGCATAAGATCTTGGTCTTTCATCTCTGTAACTAAAACAAACTTAATATTTCAAAATATCACTTTATTTGTTCCAATTTAATGGAAATTGAATTTATTTGATTTTTCTTTGTCATCAATATAATAATTGCACATGATAATACCAATTAGTATACAAATTATAGAGATATAATTAACATTTTATCACTGTCTCTATGGGAGAGGATCTTGTGGTTTAAACCATTGAATTTTGAAGTTGCTCATTAATAAAATGTCAACTGACAAACTATAATTTATACCTACTCTAAAAGTATTTAAGACTCAAAATTTGGGAAGTTCTGCAATTTCAAGTAATACCACCAAGACTTGGATAAAACATGGCAGCCAATGAAAATTATAAAAAAAAATGTATCCATGATTTCCAATGGGAAGACTAAAAAAACCATAGCAGAAAACACAGAGTTAAAGTATTGGTGTAATCTGCATCAATGGAAATTCTTTGATTTAAGACATTGCTTTGAAGACTTTTTTAGCTGTTGGAGTAAAAAAAAAGATATGGCTGTCATTGCAATGAAAATAATGTGCTGACAATGAAAAGCTTACTCTCCTTACAAATTATATCCAACTTCAGGGGACATAATTCCAGTACTTTGCTATTAGTTTGCTATTTCTTTAAATTTTTCATATTAAGGGGAATATTAGACCATCTCTATATCTCCAGCAGAAGACTATAAATCTAGATGGATAAGTGTTAAAATGTTTAAAAAAAACTAGAACTGTGAGTGACCTCACTGAGTGATACCCCCCCGCTTGCAGTTTAGTAGGAGTTGCGCTTACAAGGTACATGCCCCTCCCCCTTTTCGTGAAAGTATAAGTTGAATTATCTCCCCTTCCAAATTTTGGACAGCGACCATATTTCTTCATGCACTGTCACATCTGCCGGTAGTGTACTACAACTGTATAAAGTTTCACAAAAATCCAATAAGCTGTTTAGGAGGAGTTGCACTTACAAGGTACATGGATGGACGGACGGACGGACAGACAGACGGACAGACAGACAGACAGGGTGATTCCTATATACCCCCCAAACTTTGTTTGCGGGGGGTATAAAAATGTGAATTCTTCACAAGGTTTGGCCGTGATAATTGATATTTTCATGCAAAATATACCGGTAGTTGCCTACGAATTTGTCATCTACAAGTATATGGACAGATTGAGAAGAGAAGAATGTGGTGATAGTATTCCCCATTATTTAAACTGATGATGGTGAAATAATGGAAGGTTAAACTGACGATTGATGCGGTCATTTTAATATATTTTGCTAATAGTCTAACACATTAAACACATGAGTAACTAAACAATACCTCCTTTCTCTTTCTCTTTCTCTGTAATCCCAATCTCTATCCCAGTCTCGTCCTGATCTTGGACGACCTTGTGATGAGCGGCTATCCCTTCCTGATCTTGGTCTATCAGATGTTTTATCGTCTTTTGATCCTTTTGAGTTTTTCCAGTCAGGACCATCATCCCATTTTCCTCCTCTACCTTTATCGTCATATTTAGTTTCTCTCCCTTTATCAGATTCTGGTCCTTTCTTATCTTCAGAAGTTGATTTTGTAGTTTCATCTTGTCGCTCGTCTCTACTTGATTTAGGTTTTTGATCAAACAGTGCTGCAGCTATTTTGTTACTTTTCTCCCTCTTTTCTTTCTCTCTTCTCTCTTTTTCTCTGTTTTCCTTTGAGAATCTTAATTTCTCTCTTTCTTTTTGCCTATTATCTGTTGTTTTTTCATCCCTAGGCTTGATATCTTTATCTTTTTGTACATCTTTTATTGTTTCTTTTAATTTTTCTTTTCCACTGTCTCTATCAGAATTTTTATCCTCATCTCTTTCATGTTTCTTTAGTACCTGATAAAAGAATGATTTACATGTATATCAACACTTCTACATTTTGTAATTTACATTAAATCATTAAATATTTCAATTGTTGTGCAAGAAATAATTAATCAAATATCAGTAAATGGGAACAAGTGAGAGATGTAATTTTAATACAAGTGTTTGTTGGTTTAAGTTATTCAGTATTACCTGGTCAAAACAATACAGATGGAAAATTGATAAAGTTAACTTAAAGAAACACTGAACTAAATAAATTACACATATTAAAACTTACCCTTACAGGCTGCTCATCCTGATATTTTTCTTTCTTTTCAAATTCTCTATCTTTGTCCTTCTGTCTATCTTTTTCCTTTTCCTTAAATCTGTCCTTCTCTTTCTCCCTTTCTCTTTCCCGTTCCCTTTCTCTTCTTCTCCTCCTTTCCTCTTCCCTAATTTTTCTTCTTTCTAAATCTTTTTTCCTTCTTTCCTCCCTTTGTTTCTGCATTAGACATAGCAATAATAATAACTGGTATTCATTAGGAAGATCAATTAAAATCAAGTATCATCACCCGTTGAAAATTTTACCATACTACAGCCATTCCTTGAGGTTGGAAAATATTTAAATATATGTTGCAATGGATTCTTTCACTTGCATGCAGATAACGAGAGATGGTACTGTCAATTAGATTGTGGTTCGAAGTTGACAACAGTTTCCATATTATGTCTTCCAGTGGCTTTGTGTACTATCTAATATTTAATTGATGGTTAAGGCCATCAGCTCAACTAGTATCATACATGTGACAACTTCTATGTCAAAAAGATAAATATAGAATAGTACTCTGAGGGAAGGCTTGGTCCATAAAACTTGTTTAACCCCACCACTTTTCATATAAGTGCCTGTACCAAGCAAATAAAGTGAGCGGTCATGTATGTTTGCTATGGTATCAATTTTGCTTGTTTCTACGATTTTCCTATTATACTTTGGAACTGTTGTGCAGTGTGGTATATATTTGTTTTTCATTTTTTTTTAAAAATTAATATCATTAAAACATATGAAGTCTGCCCAAGCAAATTATCCTTTCACCTTTCATATAGATATGCATGGTTCTTTTTGATTTATTATTGAGCTATCACAACTGAGCTACTAGTTGCCTACTATCAAGGGGGTCTAGGACAAAAGCCCCCCAATAATAAAAAGTATAATTTGGGTTTTGTTTCATAAATATATTTTTTTCTGTGTCTTTGTTTAACTGTTTGGATATGTAAAATTGTCTTTGTATTTTATAACATGATTCAAGACTCTTTTTACCTCTGTATTTTAATTCATTTATTTTTGAAACATGAAGATATCATAAACAATTGAAGTATTTGTTTAAGAATTATAATAATCTCATCAAAGAAAGTAAAAACAAAAATAAAGTTGTTTTATCTTTAAAAAATCATAGTATAGACCTTGTTATTCTTAAAAACATGGGCGCGGCCATTATCGACTTCCAAGCGTGTCCGCCATTAGTAATATACAAAAATATTATGTTCTGGGGGTTTATCGATACGCTAATGTATGGTTTCTCTAGTACAAGTGTCACAATATACTGTTATTTCGGCTTGAAATTCAATGATAACACCTGTTGTGAAGTGATTTGTAAACGGAGATATAATGACAACAAATAAATTACCTTGTATGTATTATTATTTTTTCTTAATTACCGTTATTTCCCCATACAAAATCAGTATAAATCCTACTGCATGCACTTTTTTTTTTTTTTGCTTTTCAATGGGTCCATACATTTACTCAAGAATACCCCAGAATACCCTTTGAATGCCCAAGAATACCACAAAATACAAATAATATAAAGATCTTGAAAGATTTTGGATTTTTAATTTTTGTTATTCTGTTGCACGATGGAGATATTTCACAGAAGGCAACTATGATTTAATTACCTGTATCATTTTTTTTTTTTTAGACTTTATAAATCATAACATTTCATAGCTAGGAACATAACAAATTCACTTATCAAGTCCGGACAAATAGCCAAAGCAAGAGGTATAAGCTATTTGTCCGGCTCCGGACGAATAGCATACAAGCTATTTGTTCGGGTCAGGACGAATAGCCCACAAGTTATTTGTCCGGGTCCGGACAAATAGCCATGGCCTAAATTTTTTGTATTAGAAAAATCGAAGAAAAAAAATTCTGACTTGTACATTGGACACATGGTATTAACCCTTTAAAAGCTATTAGAACTTAATTTTTTTTAAATCGAAATTATTCATTAAATTACATTGGTGTTATAAGAAGCTTACAGTTCAAAATTTTAAAATTGAAATGCTTTGTCAACTTAACTAAAAAAAAAATAAATAAACATACCTTGCTTAGTCTGTTGAGACTTGCTGAATAGTTGAACATTGTTTTGTGTTTCATATAGATCGAAATAAAGAAGTATACCGGGTTTGTATTTTTGAGGGTTTTATAGGAAAGGAGGTATTTTGAGTAAAATGGTTTCACTTTCAATGTTGTCTGAATATCTATGCAAGCCAATCTTTATGTCGTCGTATTTTCCGTCATTTTCTTTGATCGTGAAATTGTTATAATTGTTTTTTTTTTCTCTAAAATTGTGTTTGCCTAATGTAAAAACAATACTTTTGTTGTTTAATATTTTGAGAAATAATTAATTATATTGATCATCCGAGATTGGTGTTGATTACTTCCGTGAGCTTCCCATGCAATAATTATTTGTTGTTTCTGTGCTAAATTTTCTTTTTTGAACATGTAAGAGTTATTATGTCGGGAAATTGTGCCATTTTTGTTCATCGTTATCATTTTAATAAGATTTTGGTAGTTTTTTGTTGTTTCGGGGAAATAGAAAAATTCTATCTGTTTCTCGGTCTTTCATGGATATTCACAGGTCTTCTGAGGGTATTCTTGGGTATTCTTGGGTAAATGTATGGACCACTTTTCAAGCATAAGAAAAAAGGGGTAATCAAATTAATATTTTGTATGAAATTAAAAAGTAAATATATAAATTATAATATACGCTTTTTGAAATTATTACTATACGATTTAAAGTGAAGACTTATAAACATAGATACAAAATGCAACTATTTTGCATTTTCGAATTTCAAGCCGTCTTCAAGTTGTGTCCTTTGCAAGGTTGATCACTGTGGTTATATAAAAAATATGTATGTCGTGGGAATATTTTCTAGGTGATCGGAATTAGGTTGTCTTGTAATATACAGGATGTACCCAATATACAGGAAGACCCCCTACTGTGAAGCAATCTATTTTGAGATGCCATTCAATGAAAATAACAACCTGACCATATTGTTACATAATAAGAATAAAAATTAGATAAGAAATTGAAATTTATAGAAGATATTTATACACATTTATAAGAAAAAAAATATATAAATTTATTTTTTAAGTACAAATAAATTGGAAGATGGCTTGAAAATCGAAAATGCAAAATAGTTACATTTTGTATCTATGTTTATAAGTCTTAAAGTGAAGTAATAATGATAAAAAGTGTGCCTAACTGATAAGAAAGAACTTAAAGGGGCATTCTCTGCTAAATCGTAAATTTTTGTTACCCATAAAAACTATCAGATATGATTGATGCCTTAATAAAACGTGTGTTCTGTTATGAAATGTACGCGCATCGGGGAAAAGGCCTGCAACTGCTCGTGTTTTGAGATCGATCAAGAAATGGACATCATCTGATTAATTATCAACATTGTTTACGGAGTTTGTCGAATCGTCATTAAATCAGTACAACAATGCACTTATTTCTTATTTTTTTGTGAATTTTAGTCAGTGTTAATTATAAAGCAAAATTATGTCCTATGAAATTATGTCCTCCAGGACAATATTTCATGATTATATTGTCATGGAATTTTGTCTTATCTATGATATTTTGTCCTTTATCTGGACAGAATAATATCATCTTAGAGGACAATATATCATAGTGAAACTGTGTCCTAACAAAGGGAGATAATTCTAATTCTAATTCAAAACTTGGACATTGTTTGTTAATATATTTCAAATTGAATCAAATATAGTGTAATAAATATCATTTCTATGACAAAGAAATCTCTTATATTTTGAAATAAAGTATGGTATAAATATGTGAAGCATAAAAATATCATATATCCAGTTGATGTCGGACATTATTTCACAGTTAAATAATGTCCAGTAAGAATGGACAATATCTCATGATGGAGGACACAATTTCATTATGAAATAATGTCCAGGACACTATTTCATTATGAAATAATGTCCAGGACACTATTTCATTATGAAATAATGTCCAGGACACTATTTCATTATAAAATAATGTCCATGGACAATATTTCATATGATATTTTGTCTGGAGGACATTATTTTATTTTACATATGAACAACGAACCATGCAAGTTGGCAGTTAATAAGCGACAAAATACAAATAAGTAATCGATGGTAATTTTCGTTCTCAAAAGGCGGAAAGTGGTTCGATTAGCTGTTTAATGTGAAATATTTACCTCTATTTCATCATTTTAAAGTTATTTACCAATTTCCAAAACATATAATTTTTTGGGTCAAAATCGTAGCTAATGCCCCTTTAACTTTGAATGTGACATCTTAAGGTGCATTTTTCAATTCTGTTTTATTTATTTTTTTCTTGTGTGTTAAATTGTAAAACAAATTAAAACTTTTTATCGGTCAATTTCCTTATAGGGATCTGTAGTGAAGATGAAAAGGAATTTATATGTAAGTTTTATAAAATTAAAACATCTGAATATCTGAATTTCTTTATCTGAAAAAAAAGTTTCATGAGGAGCCATAAAATAACAACTGAAGCGTGTTTATCTAATCCAATTATGAATACTGATTAATCGTAACTAGTGTAAACAACCGATTGTTGTACTTTCTTAATGGCGGACGATAGTAATGCCACCTAGTGTCCACGAACGATAACTAAGTAATCGCCGATTTCTGAAAATGTCTATATAAAAAAAAAACAAAGTGAGAAAATAACTCATTCATTACTTTTAAGAACTTCAAAGGTTGAAAAGGTAATCATTGTTTATCAATAAAAACAACTCATGATTAACTTTACCTGATTAATTTCAAATTAAGAAATTAAGCAGTGTTTTTTTAATTTACACTTTATAAATGAACATAACAATGAAAAAAATGTGGAAAAATATGTTTTTAAAGTATTTTATTTTTTGTATTAATTCTTTGAGATATCTTTTAATATCACCATCAATATAAAACAAATGTAATAATATTGCATGATTATTTCATTATTGGGGTTTTTTTTATCAGGGGGGGCTTTTGTCCTGGAAGCTTTTGTCTGGGGGGGCTTTTGTCCTGTAATACTTATACCTGTAACAGGTGAGTTCGAACCCAGTTCATGGCGAGGTGCACTTGGTACAACATTATGTGATTAAGTTTGTCAGTGACTTGCGACAGCTCGTTGGTTTTCTCTGGGTACTCTGGTTCCTCCACCAATAAAACTGATAGCCACGATATAATTGAAATATTGTTAAAAGTGGCGTTAAACACCATAAACCCAAACCTTTACCTGTAACAGAACCTTTTTCTCCTCTCTTTTCTTTCTGATATAATCTATTAATGGTGTAGATACTTTTATAACTCCATGGTTTGCTGGAAAAATTAATAACATTTAAAATTATAATCAAATTTTCAGTCGAAAAGATGTCAATTTTCAACATCAATAAGGAAAACATAAGGAAAATACATATTGATAGCAATTGTTGACAATCTGAGCACAGTAATCATCTGATCCATTGTAAACTGCAGAAATACTAGAAAATCAGTCCTTGTTTGTAAAAGACGTTTTAAAATATTTCATATAAAATTATGGTTTACTATCCACATGGTCTATAGAGCTGGGACACGTAAAACTGGATTTGGACAAGTGAAAATTATGATAGAATTTGTTTGAATAAATAGAAATTTTTCTAAATTGGACTTTCGGGGGAAGTAGGTGAAAAAAATGATGGCAAAGATTGCTATAAGTTTAAATTGACCTTTCATATCTTTTTCTTTATTTTCTAATTCCTCTAGGTAAGCATCTATTGTTTGTGTCTCCTCTGCTTCTTCATTTTGTAAATATTCTAAAAACTTGACGTAATCTGGATCTGACAAATTAAATGGATTACAGAGTATAATACACAGAAGTTACATAGATTCACATTAAAACAAAATGTTGAAATTTAACACAGTAAAAAACTGTTTAGTATTTCTTCTACTTGTTAATCTATATACAATATTTCAGGTGAGTGAGTGATTGTTGTTTAATGCCATTTGTACAATTTTTCACCTATCTCATGGTGAGAACAAGCTGCATTTCGCTCTTCTCACACACATTATCCCAATTTTTCACCTATCTCATGGTGAGAACAAGCTGCATTTCACTCTTCTCGCACACATTATCCCAATTTTTCACCTATCTCATGGTGAGAACAAGCTGCATTTCACTTTTCTCGCACACATTACCCAATTTTTCACCTATCTCATGGTGAGAACAAGCTGCATTTCGCTCTTCTCGCACACATTTTCCCAATTTTTCACCTATCTCATGGTGAGAACAAGCTGCATTTCGCTCTTTTCGCACACATTACACAATTTTTCACCTATCTCATGGTGAGAACAAGCTGCATTTCACTCTTCTCGCACACATTATCCCAATTTTTCACCTATCTCATGGTGAGAACAAGCTGCATTTCGCTCTTCTCGCACACATTATCCCAATTTTTCACCTATCTCATGGTGAGAACAAGCTGCATTTCACTCTTCTCGCACACATTACCCAATTTTTCACCTATCTCATGGTGAGAACAAGCTGCATTTCACTCTTCTCGCACACATTACCCAATTTTTCACCTATCTCATGGTGAGAACAAGCTGCATTTCACTCTTCTCGCACACATTACCCAATTTTTCACCTATCTCATGGTGAGAACAAGCTGCATTTCACTCTTCTCGCACACATTATCCCAATTCCAAGCCAACTAATCTTTGTTCTTTTAACTTAATACTGCATGCTTGAAAGAGAAACAGCAAACACCAATTTTATAGTCTTTTGTTTGACCCGACCAAAACTCTAACCCTCGATCTACCACACACTAGTCGAGCACGCTAACCATTACACCACCGATGCAGTTCATTATTTCAAGAACAGTGAAAGCTGTCTAAACCAACACTCCTTGGAGACAGCTTTTGTGTTCGGAATAAAAAGGTGTTCAGTCTATACAGGATTTCCTACATTGGGTCTTTATTTAAAACACAGAATATACAGAATTCTGTTTATTCAGGGTTTGGTTTAGAAAGGATTCCTCTCCAACAAAACTGACCATCACGAAATAAATGAAACATTGTTGAAAGTTATGTTAAACACCATAACTCTAACCCTGACATCAATCAATCAGAAACATGTTAAATATAACACAAGCAGTAATATACAATGAAGAAATTAAGTGTTGACTTTAAATATATACATCAATACCCAGATTTAAACCCATGGCAATACTTCAGTGGTGTTTATGTTTTATTAATTTAATTAAAAGACCAGATAAAATCATGTTGATTATTACCTTGTTCAATGCTACCCATTTTAACATCAATTTTCTTTGGTTTTCTCCTTGGTACCTTCTGGTAAGGAGCCAACTCTACAATGGCTGGATATTCATTACCTTAAATGATTGACGTATATTTATTAATATAAATGAATTTATAAACCAATAACAATTTTACATACAAAAATAAATAGCCAATCTACATTCAAATATTGCATAAGAGCTTGTAAATTACACAGGCATTTGACCGATGGACCTTAATTTCCCCATGCTTGCCACGGGGGTACATATTTTCAGGGCTAGTAACGATGTAGGGCCTCTATTTGTGGGTCCTGGGTCCACATGAATACTAGAAATAAACACAAGGTAAGAAACAAAATCACTGAAAATGGCGGCGTACTGCTAAATTTCTTATTATTCTCGATTTCCCTGATTTCTGAAAAATAAACGGATGGAATGCACTAACCTTGTGGACCCCCATTAGCTGTTGTGCCACTGGTTTACTGTCGTATTTGTACTGTTTTGCATATATACCCCCTACGATTTGTTCCCAAGAGCGATTGTCAACAAAAGCGGATGTCGACCACTTATCTTCTGTTATGCGGCACACGATTGGTCAATTCTTTTCCGGAAATTTGCCTCACCGTTATTTTTCAGAAATCAGGGAAATCGAGAATAATAAGAAATTTAGCAGTACGCCGCCATTTTCAGTGATTTTGTTTCTTACCTTGTGTTTTTTTCTAGTATTCGTGTGGACCCAGGACCCACAAATAGAGGCCCTACATCGTTACTAGTCCTGAAAATACGTACCCCCGTGGCCAACACGTGGAAATTGAGGTCCATCGGTCAAATGCCTGTGGTAAATTAGACACTTGCATGATTAAAAATACTTTCAATTTGTATTTTGTAATTTCTGTTTTGCACTCATTAACCACCACATTATAAAATGGCTAAAAAAATCATGTAAAACATAAATTCAAAAGTCACCAAACTGTTCATAGATTGTTTTTAAATGTCACCAAATCATTTTGTATAATGATATGAACTCTCCATGAACAATGAACTCTACTGAAATATTTCAAAGCACTTGAAAAATCCAAGATGCTTAATTAACACCTTAGTATAATAATCTATAATAAATCTAAATGAATTCATCTCAGTCTCTTTACAATGTCAATGACAAAGATGCCATAATGTGTAGCATTTATCAGCAGGAGTAAAGAGTAGAGCTCAACTGCAGGCTAGGGGCTGCTTCACATTCATTTATCAGCAGGAGTAAAGAGTAGAGCTCAACTGCAGGCTAGGGGCTGCTTCACATTCATTTATCAGCAGGAGTAAAGAGTAGAGCTCAACTGCAGGCTAGGGGCCGCTTCACATTCATTTATCAGCAGGAGTAAAGAGTAGAGCTCAACTGCAGGCTAGGGGCTGCTTCACATTCATTTTACGGTGCAAGTCATGCTCATTCTCATTATTGAAGACCCTATTTTGAAAACTCTGTTCCTTTAATTCATGTCTAAGTGTAAAGTTGGATAGTCTCTCATGTTCATTTACATCCATATCTTTTCCTACTAAATGTCTTTGATGAAAATGGCATTACAATGAGTTATTCATCATGAAAACGTTGTGGTGATTGTCAGATGAAGAACATAAATAAAATTGTTGCTCCTAATTAACACTCTGATTATTCCTGCTTTTTAATTGATTTTCATTCATGTTCATTTACATCCACATCATTTCCTGTGTTAAATTATAACGAATACATTGAATATACCATTCCCATCAACAAAGACATACTCTATACCATTCCCATCAACAAAGACATACTCATCACTTTCTGTTTTAAATAGTAACATGAATACATTGAATATATATACCTTTCCCATCAACAAAGACATAGCCATCAAACTGGTCTCTAAAGTTATATACATCATCATAGCTTTGGAAATTTATGTAGGCTCTTGTGAAGGCATTTTGTCCTAAACTAAAATGAAGTATAATAATGTATTAAAACATTGTTTACTAGAAAACATCATAAGCATATAATCTTGAATCACTTCTAAATTGCATATAAAAAAATTGGGACATTTAAAATTGAAATTTCAGAAAACTCCATCGTCGGTAACCCACGGTTGATTTTGATACGTTCCTCTCTCTCCATCACCCGTGGGTCAAATCGCTTGTAAACATTCGTACTCATGAATATTCAAAGTTTCGAATTAACCAATCAAAATCACGTTTATGAAAGTGAAACTCTTTGGTATCGGAGTTAAAAAATCGTTCTGTCAGTAATGGATGCATCCATGAAAATGTGTGGATGAAGTGTAGTGCAGTATAGAAAGTCCCTCAATTCTTTCACTCCAAATTTTTGCAACAGGTCCGACATTTTTAACTTTTAAACAAACTCATTATGAAAGGAACGATTTGATTGGCTGATTTGCGTTAGAAGTTTGTAATGCGAAGACTTATGAATTATTCATGAGTACGAATGTTTACAAGCGATTTGACCCACTGGTGATGGAGAGAGAGGAACGTATCGGAATCAACCGTGGGTTACCGACGATGGAAAACTCCAGCTTAAAATAAATCTACTTTTAACCATTATTTTTTTTAGTAATAGCAGCAGTCATCTTGTCTCTCCCAAGAGAGGCCATTATTTTATTGCAGAAGGGGTTATAAGAGGGGGACTACTATACTTATAAATACCTCATATCAGCTCTAACAAAGTAGAATTCATGACTAGGTAATGGAGATAACTGCTCCAAAAGTGATTCAGGTGTTAGAGTTGGTGGCAGCCTTCTAATAAGAACCTGTTGGTAAATTGTATAGACATGAATAAATACTGTACATATAACTGCAGTCTGTGCCAAAACCACTAGTCCTAAGCCCCAGTCTAGTAAATATTGATCATGGTTAGTAAAAAAATTCCAGAAAATTTGCTTAATAAAAACAGAAAAATATTCTTCCAAAATATCTTTTAAGTACATTGATAACATTATTGATTGACATTTAACTCAAGTTTTTAATGCATCAGGAGTGTGGAAATACTGAAATGTTCTACATTGTCCCACGGCAAGTTATCTGAAACTAGAGGCTTGAGCACTGAGCTGAGTCTGTGTCGCTCACCTTTCATTCTGCTTTGAGAGGTCACTTGATTTTTCCTATTTTATTTATCACGTGAGGTAAGTAAGCATAGAAGAATGTAGATAAATATCTAACGAAACAATACATATATGTTTGATCGTTCTTGGACCCGATTTCATGACAATAATTTGCAAAAAGTGTGCGCGGAATTTTCACCGCGCATTTTCGAAAGTTTTTGATAGGGTGAAATCCGTAGCCCTATGGTCCACCAAAAAAAAATAAATAAAAAGAACCATAAAGGGCTACGGTTCCGCAGCTAACTCATGGCATGTTTATTTACTCATCGGTAATGTTTTAAGCTACAAGCATCTCCTCTATCTGCGACGATTCGACAACTTTTTCATCAATTTCGTATCAGGATTATTCAATATGGTAACACACCATATTGAATAATCCTGACCTGGTATCTGGTAAATCACATCATCCCCCGTCCCTTCCAAACAAAATAATTCACATATCACCTTCGGCTCTGGTGAGCTAAAAACAAAAATAAATGAAATATAACGAGAATAGTCTACATGTGTCATATAGATTTCATAGAGGTCTTGACAGAAGAATATTCCGCTACTCCCAAGTTGACATCTTACTTTTGTAGGTGGACTTTCCTTGTCCTTTTTCTTTTCAGAAGCTTTTTTATCTGGTTCATCAAAAGCCATTTTCAAACAATGTATTTATGTCATGGTTGCATTGTTTGTGATTGTGTTATATACAATTAAACCCTGTCGATTTGTTGAAATGTTGAAGATAATAATGTGAAATGAAAGTAGGCTGTGTAAACAATTCTGCGTCACATAGAGGCTTTTGTTCTGGGTTTCACTAAGAGGGGTACATCGAACCCGATTTCCAGATATTTTGATCTTGTAATCAAAGTCAACTCGTCTCTTGCCTATTGCCTGGAAACTCAAACCCATTTTAAGATAGCTCGTCCACTTTCGAAAATTCAAAAATTTTATTTAAAGTTTAAGCCCTCAAAGTTTTTCAAACCGACATGCATACAATTTTTGCTTGGGTGTACATACTAGTAGGCTTTATTCAATTACTGTCTTTCCCTCTACATTGCAACATCAAAGATTTATATTTATTTAATTTATATTACAAGAAATTATTTAATTAAACACAATCAAATTTCATATATACTTCTTTTGGTATACAGCTATCCATCCACCGGATGTTCACTAAAGAAATTTATTCGTAATAACTAACACTTTTTCGTTGATTGACCTAATTAGATTATAAATGATACTTGTTAATAAATAAAACTTTCTTCTTTTTTGTTTACCTTTATTCTGTCTCGGATTCCACATACCTTTACTAGCGCTATCCTATCCGAGTCATAGAAACGTTTGTGAACCGTCTGTAGTTCGTAATCGTATTAAAGCAAGCCTTCAATATCATGATAGTCAAAATATATTTATTTATAGCGATGCATTATTATCTTTTTTTTTCTTCCAAATTTTAATGTGATAATTGAGTGAAATGTTTCATTAACTTTGAAGCATGGTGTACACCAATCATCATCGGAATCCATTTTAAACTCCTTCAATGAAAGTTCAAGGTCATTGAAATAAATATATTGAAAGATGTGGTATGAAATAATACCATCAGTGGGAGTTGTTCTTGCCTTAATTGGGGCACCTGCATTTATTAACTATGCAACTGGTTATTTAATAACTCGGAATGGAAAAGTAAGTGGATTTGAAAAGAAAGTGATTGGCTTTCCATCCAGACAAATATAAACCCTTTTGGGATTCGAAGACAGAGTTGTTTTCTGATATTGCCTGCTGGGATTAAGACAAATATTGAAATGCACAGTAACAAACAAGAAAAATCCAGTAAAACATAACAACTTGCTACACAATCACAATTTGGAATCAGTTTCTTCAGCAAAATATCTTGGAATCACTCTTCAATCCGACTTAAATTGGACACAGCATACAAACAATATTGTAGCCAATGCAAATAAAAGTCTTGGATTCTTGAAAAGAAACCTTAAAACCTCCAACACAAATATAAAGTCGCAGGCATACCTATCTCTTGTCCGTCCAAAACTAGAGTATGCATGCTCAGTTTGGGACCCTCACACTGCGGAACATCACAATAAGATTAAAATGGTCCAACGACTGGCAGCTAGGTATGCCTGCAACCAATGCAATAATACTAGCAGCATCACAGATATGCTCCAAACTCTCACATGGCCTACACTACAACAACATCGACTCGAAACAAAACTTGTTATGTTTTACAAGATTGTTCACCATATCGTTGCAGTTCCTACAACAATATTAATACTGTAGTAGCCCTACTACCTGAGACCGGGAATACATCGACAAATAGGTTGACCTCCAGCCAGCGCTCTAACCTTCTGAGCCAAAGAAGTACTTCCCTGGCTCAGTCGATTAAGGCTGGCTTTATATCTTCGCCACTTCCGGTCCCACAACACTCTCCCCCCTTTTCTTCTTAGGAGGGTGTTTCATCTCGTGGGTCCGCCACAGGAGGTCAAATCTCATCGAATTCTCATCCAAACTCTTCCCCTGCCTGTAGCGGTCACCCGCAGTACCATTGTAATAGCCCTACTACCTGAGACCGGGAATACATCGACAAATAGGTTGACCTCCAGCCAGCGCTCTAACCTTCTGAGCCAAAGAAGTACTTCCCTGGCTCAGCCGATTAAGGCTGGCTTTATATCTTCGCCACTTCCGGTCCCACAACAATACCAACAGACTCAAGAATCGGACATTATTTCATCCTTTCACATACAGACATCTTCATGCATTCAAAGATCCATACATTCTACAAGTACTCATTCTTTCCGAACACAATCATTTACTGGAATTTACTACTGTACCTCAAAATATAGTTCTATGCCCAACAGTCAACACGTTTAGAGAACAGCTAACACCAACTGTTCTCAGCCATCTACAATCGCAAATCTAAATAAAAATGAAATTGTAAATAGTTTTAACCACAAAATTTATTTCTGTTTGGCACTACTTGTAACTATGTTATAAATTGACTGAATATATTGTTATTTCTTTATAAATTTTATCCCACGCATGTGCAACAGCTAGTGATCATTCGGTGGATTGATAGCTGTATACCAAAAGAAGAAAAAAGAAGAAAGTGATTCACTTGACGATCAAAATACGTTTTCATTGACAAGATTACTACTAGTACAACTTAGACTCTTATTACAAGAGTAAAGACAGTTGAGAAAACTGTCTCAACATTGCCTTGCCCTACCTCCCCATAGGATAGGTTGATAGACAGCTAAAAAAATTTCCCATTTATTTAGAGCAGGTTCGACCTGGGAAGGGAACAATAGATAGGCTAGTCATACTGTCATAAGACATTCGTTTATACCGAAATACAATAACACATATGTATTTTATAAACACTGAAAGGAACATGTAAATATATACAGTTGATTTATTTGAGGGAATGGATTTCTCAGACAAATATCACATCGTAGATGAAACCTCAGATGAGAAATCCATTTCAAGCAAAACATATAAACGATAGTATGTTTATTGAGGATTTGGTAATGTGACGTCATTATAACGTCACATTAGAAAACAACGATATTTTGTTGCTAGTTGCTTGATAAATACCCATTACATACATAGTGTGTTGGTACAAGACTTTGTATCACGTCAAGCCTGTTGGGTGAAACAGGATCACTACAAGTTGCGTTAGCGAAAAGTAGTGATGCGGTTAGTTCATGCAATAGGCTAGACCTGATACCAACACACTATGTATGTAATAAGTTTATCTAACATTTCAACAACAATAAATTTTAAACAAATAACAAGGGTTGAATTTTACAAATTTGTATAGTACTAGCTACTCTGTTCATAGTTACCTGACTACTAGTTAACCAGGTAGAATCAGCAGGTGTTCAAAATCAGGGTAAGCCATTGCTCATAGCCAAATGGGGGCTTATTTATTTTTGTGAAATAGTTATATAGACAAATCGTTATGCATATTGGACAATGAGCCTAGTGATTAACATCATGAAACCACCCTGTCCAGGACCTTTCACTTTCAAAAATAATTTTGAACCCTTGATCTTTTGGTTAAACTAAGTTCAAAATGTTGACCATTACTTATTATTTTCAAATTTCTACCTCACTATTGAATGCTTCTATCATATTTCAAATCATACATTATTAAAAGTATTCAGTTTCAAGAAACTCTCTGATTTATTTTTGCCTGAAAAAAAAATGGCTTCCCTCATATTGTACAAATATGTAGTTCTGATTACTGTATATAAATTTACATACATGTACCATGCAATATTATTTAACACTTGTTTTTCACTAAATCATATTTTGATGTGTTATTTTGCAGGGTATCCCTAGAAACTGGAATGCCCATAAGCTTGACTTCACAGCATATCTTAGAGATAGACATATAACTGGAAGTGAATATATACCTAGAGTAAGTATGTGTATGGTCAAATTAAATTTTGTTTGTACAAATGTACCATGTAGCAAAGGAAAGTTTCTATTTCTACAATATAAACACCATAGGCTGTGTGAAATAAATATTTTACTTAATAAAAGAAATTTTCTCCAGTCAAAACTGAAATTATATTTATGTGAAACTTAATATCTGCTAGAAGAGAAACCACATGGGCTGTTAACATTCATAACATTAAATGCCTCACGCCTCTATATTTACTATTGATTATACCAAGAAGGGTAACAATCAATTAATGAAGTTTTATCCAGCTCACTACCAAGTCTTGTATCTCAAATAATTCAAATACCAGGTAGAAATGTGCACACAATTACTCAATCTATTAGAATGAAGGTTTCCTATCAATCTTAATTTGACTCTAGAATACAAGGCCACATTTAAAAATATCTTTGTTTGCTGTTGGCCTACCCATACTTAGAAGGGGAGGGTAGGTAGGTACAAAAATGTAGGTAGGCTTTTTTTTTTTTTGAGAAAAAATATGCATATAATATTAAAGTACTTCTGAGAATCTAGAACAAGTTACTGTTATAATAAAATACGGATCAAACCGGAAAAGTACAAATCCGGATTTACCGCAAATGCAAAACGGAAAAAAAAAAAAATTGTCACAACTGCAATACAAAATTTTGGCTCTGCCCCAATTTTGGAGTGTTGATCGGCCAACAGCAAACAAACATTTTTATGTTTGGCCCAACTGTTAATGGTACATAGGGGTTTGAGGTATTTAGCGTGATGATTGTTAACTGTCTCTGTGTGAGAAGCAAAATATTTATATTGCACCATCTTAACAACAAGTTTTGCATGAAAACGATGTATGATGTACAATTTGTATTGATGATCCATATACAATACAATACATTTAAATGAAGAGCAATGCTTTAAAAAAATGTTGAAATGTTATGCAGTTTAATCAAAATTAGATATTTGTTTTATCTTTAAAAAAAATGCTTTTGCAATACACCATCATCTAAAAACATCCTATTTGCGGTCGTGTCATGAAACCTTTGTCTCATCTTTGACCGTCCAATCATATTCAAAACAGATAAATATATTGACCAATCAGACTACAGCTCTTGGCATTTACTCTGTTCTGATATGTAAAGATTTAATATGCTCAATGCTGATTGATCGATTGAAAATATGAACCCTTACATAACTCCATACAGGATGTCTTTTGATGTTAATGTATCACCACAAGAAAAAAATATGCAACATACATCTAATTTTAATTAGATTGTATGTCGTGATGCTCAAATTAAATAGAGTTATAGCAGTAGTAGAGGGGGTGTTTAATGCCACTTTCAGTAGTAGAAGAAGTAGAATAAATTACAAGAAATAAAAAGTACAGACATATTTGCAAGTACCTTAAACCCTTATATTCAAATCTTCATTTATTTTCCAGGGATTAGAGTCAATTCCAGATGAGGACTAGATCAGAAGAGATGGATATTATTAATAGACAGAACAGCTGTTATTTTAACTTATTGTCACACAGTGTTTAGTAAATGTCATATTCTTTTTGAAATGTGTATTGTAGTTCTTTATAATTCCAAAAGATTTTGCTTCTTTTCCCTGCTTGATCAATCCTGTATGTTATGTACATTTTTTGTAAGTATATGATCTCATATAGTCATTTTCCGCCATGATATAATTTAAATATTGTTGAAAGTACAGTTAAGTACCATAATCCCCCTCGTATATCCATGATATTGTAGAAATTATTCTATACAGTAGTCCCCCTTTTATTAGGCCACCACTTCTGCAGTGACAAAAATGGCGTTGTAAGAGGGGTGGTCTCTATTGAGGGGGTAGATTTACTAATATTTTACTATCTCAGTACATCTGACGTTTGGCCTGATATGAGGGGTGGCCTTGTGTGTGTGTGGCTCTATAAGTGGGTGACTACTATATACTAAATTTGATATTTTGAGAAATGAAATTTGTCATAAAATAACATACAAAATTTGCCATCACATTTTATCTATGTGTCTGTACCGCTTCGGTGGCATAATGGTTAGCCTGCTCGCCTTGAGTGCGGTAGATCGTGGATTCAAGCCCCTGTCGGGTCAAACCAAAGACTATGAAATTGGTATTTGTTGCTTCTCCAATAAGCAAGCAGCATAAAGGCGAAAGAGCAAAGACTGGCTCGGAATCAGAATAATGTGTCCGAGTGGAGTGACATGTCTACCCACAGACAGTTGTTTCAGTGACCTAGCACTATCAAAATCCAACTCAGTGTGTTGGTCTAGAACAAAGCGGACCTCATCATCATCTCGTTGAAATTTAACTTGTTCTCGCCATGATATGGCTGAATTGGCATTAAACAGCAATGACTCACTCTATGGGTCTGCTGTTGTCTGTATATAACGGTAGACACAATGGTTTCCTTGCTTTTACTTTTGTTCTAGTTGTTGATTAATCCTGAAATTTTAACACTGCGATCTTTGGCACAGAATAGAGATAGGGATTGATTTGGTGCATTCTATCCTTACCTGTTTTCCAAAAATGGGTAACCAGGGTGTCAAAAAGGGTCATGTGAGCTTTTGCCTAAACTGTCCTTTGTCTGTCCACCTACACAAATTCCTCATTTGGTCTTAATCTGGCGAAAAACATAGCCACTATGTGCAGTTCTTGTTTCTCATTGGCAGAAATAAAAAATATCTCGGAAACAACAAGGCCAAATAAATTTTGACATAGTACAAATGATGTTTGTGACATCCTCAAAAGAGATTCCTCATTTTGAAAGCTCTTTTTCTTTTAGAGTAAAAATATCATCCTTTCATATCCAATTTTTTTGTATTTTTATTTTTCATCAAATTTTAATATTAATGCAGTTTCTTGCAAAACGATTATCTTTATGGGTTATTGATTAGCAATAAAAACAATTTTTTGCTATTTTTAGAAAAGTGGTCCAAAAAGAGATTTCTATTCAATTTCAGGAAATACATATTTTAATGTTGGACCAATTAGGTGAAAAAAAGAAATCACAAATTTAGTAGTGAAAAAATGTTGAAATAAATTAGTATTTTTGCACCTCTATCAGATTTAGTTAGGTATGGTATTTGTTACACTGGACTAACATATGTGAAGATTGTTTACTATTTTTGTAAAATAAAAGTATTTACTTTGATCTAATTCTAGAACAATTGGCTGAAACAATATCAGAAATCTGATATGGGGAAAAAATGATCAACATGGCAAGATCTAACTACCCTGAAATTTTGAAGTAAATCCCATTACCCATTTTGGAGTTATTGCCCTTTTTTTCATCACATTTTCAAAATTTTAATACTTTTCATTTTTTATTTCAAAAACTATAAGAGATAGATGATAAGTTTGAATTGCAAACAAGTTCAGCATGATAAGATCTACCAACACTGCAATTTTGAAGAAAATCTGATTGCCCACCTTGGAGTTATTGCCCTTTTTTTTTTTATCAAATTTTCAAAATTTTCATACTTTTCGCTCTTTATTTCAAAAACTATAAGAGATAGATGATAAGTTGAAACCGCAAACATGTTCAGTATGTCAAGATCTACCTACCCTGCAATTGTGAAGAAAATCTAATTACCCATCTTGGAGTTATTGCCCTTTTTTCATCAAATTTTCAAAATTTTAATACTTTTCGTTCTTTATTTCAAAAACTATAAGAGATAGATATTAAGTTGAAACTGCAGAAATGTTCAGCATGTCAAGATCTACAAAAAAAAAGTTCACAGTTGAGAATGTGAAGAGTTATTCCTCTTGAAATGCATTTTTTTTTTTTGACTTTCACTGCTTTTGGTTACTCAAATAATCAAAGGGAAGCAACTCTATTACAAAATGTGAAGTAGCAAAAGCTAAATTTTGAGACTCATTTTTATGTTTTTTATAGTAATGTTGATAACATACATTAAATGGGGAACCCCTGCCCAAATTATTTTGTAGAGGGGGTCTGCAATGACGAGGGCTACATTTGTTATTTTTATACCCCCCGCAAACAAAGTTTGGGGGGTATATAGGAATCACCCTGTCCGTCCGTTCGTCCATGTACCTTGTAAGCGCAACTCCTCCTAAACGGCTTATTGGATTTTTGCGAAACTTTATACAGTTGTAGTACACTACCAGCAGATGTGCATGAAGAAATATGGTTGCTGTCTAAAGTTTAAAAGGGGAGATAATTCAACTTATACTTTCACGAAAAAGGGGGGGGGTGCATGTACCTTGTCAGTGCATCTCCTCCTAAACGGCTTATTGGATTTTTATGAAACTTTACACACTTGTAGTACACTACCTGCAGATGTGCATGAAGGAATATGGTTGCTGTCCAAAATTTAAAAGGGAAGATAATTCAACCTATACTTTCACAAAAGGGGAGGGGGGCATGTACCTTGTAAGCACAACTCCTCCTAAACGGCTGATTGGATTTTTATGAAACTTTACACACTTGTAGTACACTACCTGCAGATGTGCATGAAGGAATATGGTTGCTGTCTAAAGTTTAAAAGGGGAGATAATTCAACTTATACTTTCACGAAAAAGGGGAGGGGCATGTACCTTGTAAGCACAACTCCTACTAAACTGCAAGCGGGGGGTATCACTCTGAGGTCACTCACAGTTCTAGTTTATCAAGTTTTATTGACTGATGTTGTTATTATACCCAGGTGAGCTATACAGGCTCATGGGAGCCTCTAGTGTGATAAAGTCAGTCAGTGACTTACAGAAGGTCGATGGTTTTCTCGGGGGTCCTCCGGTTTCCTCCACCAATTAAATTGTCCGCCATAATATAACTGAAATATTGTTGAAAGTGACGTTAAACACCATTAAGCTGAAACAACAATCCACATGTCCATTCAATATTCGTTCCTAGATTCCATAATGATGACCACTGCAAGGGCGGGTCCAGGATTTCAAGTTAGGGGCGTACTTAAACAAATCGCGCCGAGCGGAGTGAGGCGCGAAAACTTTTGGGGTATTTCGTGTAAAAAATCACGATTTTACGCAAAAAAATCATATTTTTTCCAATTTTAGGGCGGGGAGGCGCGTGCCGGATGCGCCTCCCCCGAACCCGCCCCTGCACTGTAAACAGCGGCATTATATCCAACTCAAATCAAAATATAACGACATTAAATCCGGGGACAAACAGCAGTAAATAGCAAATGTGCTTGGGAGATTTTTTATACCATCATTAAACCATCACATGCCACTACTTTTCCCTTTATCACTGATTACAAAGGCTAAATATTGCAGACAATTACACAAAATCAAAATCGCTGGAAAGGTGCTCTGTATTTAGACCAAGCAGAAAACCTATCGAATAAAGATAAGAAGCTTATTGTATTTTTTGCCAAAGAAGAAAAAGGATACTACAAATATCTATTTTTCATTAGATTGACAGAAAATCAATATACCTCTTCTTACACGATCTTTCAATGTACATATTTCTGACATTTACCTTTAATAAGGACATACCGGTATATGTATCCATGTTAAAACGTTTCAAATAACAATGTTACCAGTCTAGAAAGATCAGATATGATGCGACTGCCTTTGACGGACAGTTGTGTCTGTCGCCGTTTAACATATATTATTGTCCATAATTTTTGAGCGCTATATTCGACCTTTCCATACTGATATATAGCGCATAGATGTTATTTGATGGTTTTTAACGCCACTTCCAACCATATTTCAGTTATATCGTGGTGGTCAGTTTTATTGGTGGAGGAAACCGGAGGACACGGAGAAAACCACCAACCTGCAGCAAGTCACTGACAAACTTTATCAGATAATGTTGTACACATTCGCTCTGATCGAGATTCGACTGAACTCACAACACCAGTGGTGATAGGCACGGATTGCATATGTAGTTGTAAATCCAACTACCATACAATCACGACCAAGACCACCACTTTAACAATCAATATTGACCCTTCCTTTGCATATGATGAACCGTTTGAACAACAGCATACTGAGACGAATGTTCCCTTTATCACCGATTACAAAGGCTAAATATTGCAGACAATTAAATTAAAATCGCTGGAAAGGTGCTCTGTATTTAGACCAAGCAGAAAATTTAAATCAATCGAATTAAGATAAGAAGTTTATTGTATTTTTTGCCAAAGAAAAAAAAAAGGTTATTACAAATATATAATTTTCATTAGATTGACAGAATCAGTATCCCTATCCTTACACGACCTTTTCAATGTACATATTTCTGACATTTACCTTTAATGAGGACATACATGTTTCAATTTTTGAACTCGTAATGTGTGACGTAAAAGTGTTTTTGGCATTTACTTTCGTAGTTGAAATACTTCAGGTGACTCGTGGTTGTTGATGGAGATGGTTCACGATAGATGTTCCACCCTCCTCATTGAATTTAGTACTGCGTTGACTACTATTTTACCTATTTTGTTCCAGTATTATCATAAATACTGTTATAGTGACAGCCGGAACCTTTGAACCGTAATGAAAGCGGGAGGTTTGGCGCATTGTTACAAATCTGATTCAACCCACCATTTCTTTGGAAATGCCTGTACCAAGTCAGTGTCATTACGGTTTTCCCAGTTTTCCGGTTGTTGACTGATTTTGTCTGTTTATATACTTATGAGTTTTGACTTTCCCTTTGGAAGATTGTTCGGAGTTCGGTTATTTTGTTATTACCCTTATTCACAATGTTATTTTAATGCCATTTTAGAAATATCGGATGCGACTGCCTTTGACGGACAGCTGTACCTGTTAAATATTCGGCTTACGCCTCGTTTAACATTTTCTGCTGTCCATAGAGTTTGGAGCGCTATATGATATCCGACCTTTCCATACTGTTAAAGCGATCAAGTATCCGTAAATGGTTAATACATTCGATACACATTGCTTTTTTATGTAATCCCAAAGATCTATACTATTGAATTTCAGTGATCGATTCATTAAACTCTCTATCCGTTAAATGGAAACAGGTTAATTTGTGACTTGTATTTCAAAAGGGACGATCATATAATGATGATGTTTGAAATGTGTGTAGGGGAAAAGGGGGTACATTTCGAACATAATCAACATATTATGTCCCTTTTGAAATACGAGTCATAAATTATTATTCTTTTCCCTGGAGAGTTGATCTTCTCCACCAATAGAAATGACCGCCACGATATAATTGAAATATTGTCGAAAGGGGCGTTAAACCATTACCCCAGCTCTCTTTTCCCTGGAGATTTTGTTTATACGTTTAAAGTACTATATATATATAGGTAGTACTTTACACGGATCAAATAATATCACCTCTTTCCTCACCCATGACTAATTGTCACCCGGTTTGTAACAAGAGTAACACGACTGGTGCCACATCTGGAGCAGGAACTGTCTATCCTTCCGGAGCACCCGAGTTCGCTCGGTTTTTAGTGAGGTTCATGTTGCTCGATCTTTAGATGTTTGTGTAAAGTTTTGTTTATCGTTGTTTGTCGTTTTTATTTTGATCACTGTGTTTTCTGTCCTTCGATTTACGGATTCTGATTACGCCTTTGGTATCTTCAAACTCTTCTTACAAAAAACTTCAAACAGAGATATTCACTGTTTCTTAAACTCTGTTCCTTTAAAAAGACGATATCACTTATTTGGTTAAATGTGGTTGAAGGGATTTTAAATATTTCTAAGGGGAATGCAACAACTTGTTAAAACGACGAAGTAAACTCTCAATAAATAAGATTTAATACATCTATTTTATCCTCTTGCAGAGAAGCACGTTTTCTTTACAATTACTTTATTTCGTTGTCTCTTTGTTTGCTTCGTTTTCAGCATTTCTCTATTCTTTGTTGCAATTTTTTATTTAAGTACATTTTCAATTTCTATTAAAAGATCTCAAGTCTTATATTTCAAACAAACTACAAACAGAACTTGAACGAACAATTGAAAACCTTGAATGTGAATTACAAGAAGTGGTAATTCAAGTTGATATAGACGATGTAACCACGGCAACAAATATTCGGATGGCATAAGAAAATGCGTCTGCTATTACAAAGTTTGATTTTACCATGTAACAAGATCGTCCCGGTAATTAATGCATGATCTGAACATATCTTTCATTAAAATTGGATTTAAGTACCAACAAGATCAACAACTCAAAAGACATTGGCGTTAAACACCAAAAATCAATCAAATCAAAAGACATTGGACGAAGGACCATTTTATCTCTTTTAGCACATAACATGGGTAAAATTCCTTTGATCTTGAAAATGAATTTGTTCTCGCAATGATATGGCTGAACAATTGTTGCGTTGGCGTTAAGCAACAAACACTCACTTAACCACTCTAATGCGATAACATAAGAAAGGTTGAAGATAACAAAGGGATAATCAGGAGTTGTAAAAGGACAGAACATTATTTGTTATACTGCCCTCTCTACAACGTACACAGACAGCTTTTTATTGAGCCCTTTCTTGACAATCCTCTGATTTCATATGATCACTATCTTTTTGGATCGCCCGAGTTCAGTTACGAACAAAACGTTGAAATTTTCTTGGCAGTGCAATCCTTTATTATCAACTTGAAACGATTTAACAGAAATTAGAGTCGTCAATTGAACCCACGACTTGTCTTTTGACATATGACACAAACAGTGCATGTGCTCACTTTATTTTCTCTTTATATCATATTTCTTTTCATTATTCAATTTCACATATAACTGTATATTATTATATCAAGTTTAATTTGTCTTAATTATCATATTCATTCATTATAATTTCTACCATTTGAGCATATATTCTGCTCTGTAAATTTAATTTCTTCAGGAAACGGATTAATGTAAGTTTTGTAATTTGTTTCAGAATCCTATTAATGATTCATCTGAATAGTTTGTACATATTCATGCTTGTATTGTATTATTGAATTACTTAATAAAATATGTTTACATTGAGAAGAACAGACAATACAATGACCAAAAAGACAAAGGACGAACCATTGCCCAGGAAATACTACACAGTAAACTAACGATTGAGTAACTCGAACCTGGTGCTTCAGAATGGCAAACAGTTCCTGTTCCACATGTGGCTCCCGTCGTGCTACAATTGAAGACCAGAACACCACCTGATATGGAAATAATGTTGGACGCCAGTATGCATAAATAAAATACAAATAACACAAACAGAACATGACACACATACCAAAATAGGAGTAAAGATGAACGGCAGACTATCCTGTCAAATGACTCATATGGAGGGGGAATAAAAACATGAAGACAAGTATCGGACAAAATAGACAACACAAACCACACAAGAAAAACTTGGACGAACTCAAGTGCTCCGGAAGGGTACGTATTTCATGTTCCACTAGTGGCGCCCGTCGTGTTACTTTTGACATGAAAGTTGAAAGCGATTGTGACTACAACAAACAACATATACCTTGTCATCTGTGTGACAGATATATATTCCACAACGGTTTAACCAAGTCATGACCGTCATAATATTGCTGAAATATTGTTGAATGCGGCGTTAAACACCATCACCGTTACCCAAGCCATAACGACGACCGTTATTCATTCCAAGTGATTACTTCAAATTAACGACAATAAACCACTGAACCAAGTTGGTTCAGTAGGTTCTTTCTCAGCAGCAACCATCTGTCGAAGAAATCCTGACACGAACAGAAAGCTATGGATTATAGTACCAATTGATAGGTGTATACTATATGCAGGGGTTGCTTGAATGGCGATTTTACATAAACATAATTATTTTTTTGGTATATAAATCACCGTGTATCATCTGTACACGGGAAATAGCTACCACTGAAGCGTAGGATAATATTTTACATTCACAACAGGTAAGAAATAATAGAATTTCAAGGATTAAAGCTGTATATTTTAATAACATGGCGTTTATTATAGGTCCGGGAATAATATTTCGTGACATTTAACGAACACTTTATAAGATCAGTCCTGTAATTGATTAAAAATCGAAACATGTGTGTTATTAGTACTTACGAAACTTGCTCATTCCTGGCATTTAAAGATGATACCAAGAGTAGCTAATACATTTGTCAATCAAAAACTACGGATATATGGTTCAATCAACATAAACAACTAAGTGTGACCGGAAAAATTATTTCATTTTTGCATCATTAAAGAGAAATCGGATACTTTTTACGATCAGAAAGTGTACGGGTTTTAGCGACGTAGCTATAACCCGTACACAAACACATTATGTTCGGCTAAAACCCGTACACTAACGTCGATATTAATGTTATTATATTTCCAAATCCAATTACCAGTGTATCAAAGGGGATATAATTTCAGATGTTTCGTCACTAAATTTTACTTTTCTGGTTACGTTTTATTCATGGAAAGCGTCTACATCATTTTATTTCGTAAAATTTTGTGAGGGAAAGTTGTTTTCTGAGGTGCTAGCTGAGCATTATCACGCATCAAACAATTTTAACGAAGTTCCTTTATTTTATGAGCCCAAAAAGTATAAGCGGTATTTATCTGGAATCTGCCATATTAACAGTTTCAATGAAAACGACCTCTTACTTACCTTGACAACTTGTAAATTGGTGTGTTGCGCTTCATTGGTAGCTATTTCCCGTGTACAGATGATATACAGTTTAAATGGGATAATTGAAATCATCTCCTTCGTCGAAGTTTCGTTCTTAACCGACTATCACTGTCAGCATAAAATTAGCAAGTGGGACTGACACAAGATAAAACAACATTAGTGAAGTCCTTTCCCTTTTAAATGATAAACAAAAAAGATTACGCACAATGGCGATAATTATACAAATAAACGTTATACAATATGATATATTTAGATGATAATAACATAGAAGAAAAAAAAATATAAGGAGAAATATAATGTTAAAAGCAGAGGAATAGGTAAGGACAATATAGAGGTCTCAAACAAACAAAAAAACAGCATGGACTGCAATGAGTGTCCTATTACCATTAGTTAAAGCGCTGGTGCTTCTAATTATGAAATAAATCATGAAAGCCAGAATGTGTTTTGTGTTGTAACATGGATTGGCTGATATTATCATTTTATCCCGAACGGATAAACAAAAGAGAAGATTTCAATGTTTTGCTTTGTAAGTACTACATAATTCTCTAATTTGTTAAATAAACACGAATATGGCTCTATTTCCACTGTAAAAAGGGCATTCAATGAACAAGTGTATATGATACAGACTTGAAAGCCATGACCACAGATGCATGCAGGACTAGGCTTAAAAATTTACATTGTGCAAATCTGCACTTAGCGAACTGCACATACCGGTATTTCTAAGTCATTTAGTTTGAACTAGCACGCCAACTGAAATAAAAAGACACCTTTTCTATGTGTATACCAATGTATGAAGTAGACCTTGTGTATATCAGTGATATCCTCTGTTCCAAGTTCAATACGAGATAGATGTGATCAACAAAGTCACGTTAAACTTGCAATGAATCGTAACAACTATAAACAAATGTGATGTCAATCAAAAACTCGCGTATTTTGATGATGTCCGCAGTATCGAGACTCGCAGAACGTTTTACCATTACTTGATCAGTCGGTTCTTTTCTTTTCTTTCAAAATCAGATTTGTTCCTTCCTCAAACAAGTTAGTCTGTATCTACATTGGCCACCCTTCAACCTGTTCAAAACAAAGTTGTAATCGACTTCACGGTACTGTCGAGTCTAACAAATAGCTTAAAATGTTGTTAAGACTGAACAATTTTGTAACAAGGATTTGTATTCTACTATACAAATCCTTGCTTGTGAAAAACTAAAGTACAGAATTAAAACATTTGGATGGTCTTACTAAAATAGCAGCAATGTTGTTATCCGAATGACTAATTCGGTTCGTTGTCTGTTTTGGTTAAAAAAAAAAGGTCCTGATCATTGGGGAAAATGGACCCGACTGGCGACTGTATGTAGCTCTACATATTCAACGTTTGTTCATATTAATTTGAACATAAAGTTGATGAAGAAGTATTGCACAGAAGATGGGGGGTCATCAATTGAAAGTGTTTATTCAGCTAAAGTTCGAAATCATGTGTACATATGTAATATATATTGCAAAGGCGATGCCGATGAAAAAGAGTCAAGTGTTATGTGTAGTTCTTGCCTTGAATGGCAACACCTTACATGTGCAAGACTAAAGCATGCACCAAAGACAAAACATTCGCGGGTTCTGTTTTATCTGCAAAGTTTAGTTCTCTATTATATGCTGATTACCAAATTTTTTGAAAACCCTAACGTGCTTTACTTATAACCGCTGCACGTATCACAGGGGTAAACATGTACAAAACAAATACTTTATTGTCAAAGTTCTTTTACTTAACATAATTGCACATTTTGTTAAAGATTGTTCTGTTTGAAGTCAATCACTGTGATACGTATGTAACTATATTAAGTTCATATTGACTATATCTGATAAAAACAAATTTAAATGAGACAGCTCTTTTTTATGGTAAACATTTTAATATTTGGTTATCGTATCTTTTTAAAAGTACGCTTATCTGAATTGAAATATCTCTGAATTTTTAAAATTATGTACATGTATCTTAATTGAAATATGCATTTTTTTAACTTTTGAAATAAAAAATAAAATAAACTTTATTTGTTAATAATTCATGTCACACAGACTTTTCAAGTATCCCATTTGATTACGTACGGCAAAATAGCAAATCCCTTGTTAAATCACTATTTTGCTGCAAATAGCCACTGCCTAATTTGTATACACGTAGTACAGGGCATACGGTGAATTATTGAAATGTCTATTAGCTGTTGTCATATCTAATGTACCATAATTTTCATTGTATTGTATTGTGTTATATGCCTTCAAGCCCTTTTGGGTAAAATTGTGCTTGATGAATAGACTAACAGTATTTAGTATTCTATATTACTAAAAAAAATAGTAAAAACATGTCAATTTCAAACATAAAAAATATACAGTACTATCACATGCCTTGATTTTATACTATATAATTATATATATACATGTATATACACTATAATTAAATGTTTTGTACCTAAACTGTATTGTATTATCTGTCAATCAAGCACCTCTTTCCCTCTTATGAATGTGTATTATTATTTGTATTATTTTGTTCATATATATTTCTGGTATTTGCCCTATATGGGCTCTTTAATTGGTTAATAAAGATAATTCTATAGAAAATCCGTATTCGTCATCGAAGCCTCCTTTCTCTCTATACGGTATTGATCAATTCCACAAAAATCAAAATCATATGTATTTGTGTTTTTAAGGAAATTTATTGAATGTAATAAATTCTTCTTCAAACTTTCTTTCTTTCTTTCTTCAGTAAATCGTTCCAATTAGGAACACCAAGTTAAAACTTGTAAAAAAAAATATGTATACAGGACGATCGCGGTTAAACTCTATAAAAGATCTTCTTATATATACATTTAAAAGATAAAAAATATAAAATGAGTCGTCTAGCCTCCATGCACACCACTGATGAAATATATACAGCACTAAAAGTTCAACGATATAAAAGGTTCATGCGAAGCAGGTTATCTACATCTAAGAATATGACTACGTGCGAATATATAAAATGTTTATGAGGGAATCCACTCACATCTACAAGCACTAGTGATGGTTTAAAATGTTAGAGTATATTAAAAGCATACTATTCTATGTTTAGCATTAAAACAGTTAATTGCGTATAATGATAGTATTAAGTAAAAGAAAAACTGATCTAGTCTGCTGTCACTCATTTACGATTAAAATATAAAACATATTTTTCCATGCTGTTGATCTGGACTACTTGATGAAATCGTTCTTTAGTTTGATCCGTTTAATGTGTAGGGCCGAACACAAGTCGTTAGCTACCTTTGCAACCTCCACGAGAGCAGTTTTTGAATTGAAAAAGTAGTGGTAGTTGCTGGCATCTACAATTAGTTTAGTGATATCTTTTGAATTTGAGAATATGTTATTCCATACCGGTTGTCCAATATGTTTGAAAGTAATTTCTTTCAGTTTTTTATAATGGATTTTACGTTCCTGGTGCATCATAGTGCAGCTAGTGAGTAAATGTATGGTATCTTCCTCATCCAGGCCACATAGCCGACAAGTTGGGTCTTCCTGTTTATTTGAGAATTTTGAAATATTGCTTTGGAGTAGATATGTACCAGTTGCTATTTTACAGTGTGTAATTGATCTTTTGACCTCAGTAACAGAAGAGCCTATAATTTGCCAGAGTAGATGGGGTTTTCCAATTTGTGTTTCCTTAAAATTCATAAATTGAAGGGTCGTTCTATTTTCTGACTCATCTCTGAATAATTTTGTCCAATAGTTGTTCACTGCAGTTTTATATTGGTGCTTCCAAGACAGTTTATTTGGTAGATGGTCCATCAGTGATTTGATATTTGGTAGATTGTAATGCTCTAGGTTTTGGTTACCTCACAATAAAAGCTTGCTGGGTTGTCTATATTGATGATTATTTGTCTTTGATTCAGTTGTTGAATTGTATGGTTATCATTACATAACAAACCATGTAGGAAGCTTAATTTCTTTTTATGTATTTCAGCTTCAATTGGTAGGGCTCCAATTAGCAGATGAACTGCGCAGAGGGCAGTTCTTTGTGATAGTGATTGAAATCTGCGTAGGCAGTTGTTATGGAACTTTTTTAGCCGGTTGAGATCAATTTGTCTTAGTGGCATTAACTCCAATCCAAATAAAAGCCTAGGAAGGACATAGCTTTGATATATTTTGTATGATACTATTGGGTTTATACCGTTAGATCCATGTAATCCAGTGTTGATGAGTGAGTATAGAGTACGACGAGCAAGGGTCAGTCTGTCCTCAATGTTTATCTCGTTTTCCTTAATTTCAGATCTTATAATTCCAAGGTGTTTAGTTTGGTCTGTTGGCATTATTATGTTATTTCCTAATTTCCATTTTATATTTTTCTCGTCTGTTTTACCCTCCGAAAGAATGACTGCATTTGTTTTTGTCGGATGTATTGTGACTCTGTCTTGTCTAGAATTTCTCAGAGCTGTATTTAGCATTATTTGCATATCTTCCGAGTTGTCAGCTAACAAAGCTATATCATCTGCACAAGTAGGTGAGCCCACATAGATATTACCAATCTTCATTCCTATTCTGCTTCTATTGAATTCGTGCAGAACACTGTTAATGTATACTTTATATAAGTGGGTTGACAGGACTCCACCTTGACGTACTCCTTGGTGAATATGGAATTTCTGACTGGTTTCGCCCATCCATTTGATTTTGGAGGACATGCCTCTATATAGATCTTTGACGATGTTCCAGAGTCTAGGATGGATGCCATTTTCGTATAATTTATCAAGTAGAATATTATGAGATACAACATCGAAGGCTGTCTGACTATCTAGTGTTATGAGATAAAGTGGTTTAAAAGTCATGTATTTTGTTTCCGCTCTACTTTCCGATATCATAAAGGCTGCGATTAGCATTGAAATTCCTTCAGTAAATCCAAATTGTAGATCAGATTGTTTGAAATAATGGGTCAGTCTAGGCAATAGAGCATATTCAAATAGTTTGGTGAAAGTCGGTGTGACAGTTATACCTCTGTAGCTTTCCATTTGAGTTGCATCCTTTGACTTTTTTAGAACTGGGCTAGTGATTCCTGATTTGAAGAAAATGGGAATGTTGTTTTCCTCAATGATTTGATTAAATATAGATGTTATGATAGGTGTTAAGATAGCTTTAGCTTTTTGAAGATGTTCCGCAGATATTCCATATTCATCCATGGCTTTTCCGGAGTTAAGACGTCCAATAGCAGTGTGAATTTCTTCAGGCCTAAAAGGTTGGAAGTTGGTTTTTGTGTTGCTACAAATGGATTCGATTGATTCAATTCTAATATTGCTTAATTGTTGATAGTTATTATCATATTCATTATCTTTTGGTATGAAGAGATCTTCCATATATTGAGCAAAACATTTGACTTGTTCTTTTGGTTCAAAAATTTCTTTGCCATTGTGTTTGATTAGCGAGGTATTTCTTGATACGCCTTTATTTCTATTTCCGTTGATTAGTTGATAGAATTTTTGCATTGATGGATTATCCATGATTTCTGAATACAGGTTTTGTCTGTCATTATATTTTTCTTTTCTCATTACTTTTCGTAGTTTTCTCTGAGCCTGGATTTTGTCATTTCTTAGCTTATCATTTGGTTTTCCATGATCTACCCATATCTTGTGTTTGTATTTTGCATCTTGTAACAATGGACGGACTTCTGGTGATGCTTTCCATTTTGGGCCTTGTAGCTTGATGATTTTATTTGGAACAGCAATTCCGTCGGCCTTCTTGAGTTGTTCCATAAGAATATCAAGTTTTGCTTCAGAAGATATATTTGGTTTCATTACTGATTTTAATTTCCTTAGTTCGTGTTGATAACAATCAGTGTCACATTTCGACCACAGCTTTTTGTGGGTTTTTCCATTTTTGGTATTACTTTTTGGCTTTCTGCTCATTTTTGTGTTTATTGTAGCACTGACTGTATGGCTAGAGGTATTAATACAATTTTTTTTCATGTATTACATAGTTGTCTAAAAGTTCTTTGTCAGAGGATAGGATGTAATCTATCTGCGATTGTGAACCTCCAGCATGATGGAAGAAGGTAGATTTATTTGAGTTAAAGACATGTAGGTTCATATCTGATACAAAAATCTTAAGAATCTCATCATGTTTGTTGTATTTCCTTGATGTTAGTAAGGTAGCGTTGAGGTCTCCTGTAATTATGATTTTATGAGTATCTGCATAGTTTGAAATTATATTGAATAGTATATCCAGACAGTTGGCATATTCACCTACCGAATTTACAGAGGTATTGTGTGTTGGCATGTATGCGTCAGAATAGAAAAATCAAGAAAAGTTGTGTTCACTGCCTAACATAAAAAATAATCGTTTGACCGTTGTCCAATTATGAAAACCAGTCTAAAGCTAAGAATAACATTTGGTTCAGAAAAAAGGTATGGGGTGAAAAAGTCAGTCATAAAAAAAATCATGATGGTCAGAATCGTCATCCAACTAAATTGGGCTATAGAGTTCTGAGAAAAAAATAGTTCCTAGAAAAAAAGACAATCTTAAAAAGAAAAAAAATATATATACCCAAGGATGAAATCTAAACATAAAGTTTGAACAAATATATACGAAACTTTTTAATACCGAAAGAAAATAAATAAAAAGAAATCAGAAGTAAGAAAAAAATTGGAGGGTGGATAGGGGTCAAAGTGGTGGTTCTTCAGGGAGTATAAAAAGAGGAGAAATTCCAGTGTACGGCAGACGATACAGATTTTGGTTTTGGTATTTACCTCAATTGCAACGATACGCTCATTTCCTTCATCTAACTTTTTGACTCTGTGAGTGATGTCACAAGGCCATGAAATAGAGACACCTCCTTTTCCCCGTGGGAGATTTATTCCAGAAATTTCATCAGTACTATCCACACTACGTATGGTAGAGTCTTTGCTATGGAGAAATTGATCAAGTTCATGTTGTTGAAAGCTATATAGCCAGTGTTCTTGTAGGCAAACTATATCATAAGTTTTACATAGTTTTAACAGATATTGACTGTTAGATTTTACTCCTTCAATGTTACACGTAGCTATTGTATGAGACGAATGGGGTTTTCTAGTTCCATCAGTTCTTTCTCCGGTGGTTTTGGATTTATTTTGGTAAGGTCTAAAAAAGGACTTTGTTGTTCTTGTTCTTCTTGGATCGTTGAATTAATCCGATCATTCTTCTCTGTTGCATATGAATGCTTTTCCATAGGGTTTGTCTCTATAGTGACCGTGGTCTGAGTTGACAACTTTTTGGGCAACTCTGGGTTTGTAAATTTTGAATCTACATTGGTGCATTGTGGTACAGACTCTTTTTGAGTTTTATGGTTTAAATGAGGCCTGTTTGATTTTCTATCCATCTGTTTATTGGTTGGTATAGATGTTCCTTGTACTAGAGTAGTATTTTGATTTGCCAATTGATGATTTTGGTTATCCAGTGGAAACTGTTGTTGATTTTGTTGTGGAACTTGATAGGTAGGAGGCGATATATAATGCCCAGTTTGTGGTCGGTGTGGTATTGGCGACTGTTGGTGATTTTGTTGTGGAACTTGATAGGTAGGTGGTGGTATATAATGTCCATGTGGTGGTCCATGTGGGATTGGTGTGGAGGTGGTAGATAATGCACCAATGGTGGACCACGTGGTTGTGGTGTTACATGTGGCCTTGGTTGTGGTGGTGGCATGTACTGTCCATATGTTGGTAGCTGTTGTCTATTGATGTAATTTGGCCCATACATATAATGGATTGACGGTACATATTGTTGTTGAGAATATGGTGGTACGACATATTGGCTATACGCTAAAAATGGAGAGTTATGAGGTGATGCGTACTGTCTTTCCTGGGATTGTTGGCTGTGCATCATCATCTGCATTTGTTGTGTCTACATTATTTGCATGTTTTGCATCATTTGCATTTCTAGAGACCTGAAGCGATGTTCATTCAGTCTTTGGTCAATCAGTTGGCTACATAAGGAGTGAATGGAGTCAGTTGTTTGACAATTGAGAGTTCCAGATATGCATCTTGTTGTTTCGGTAGTTTGTGACACATTATTGTTTTCCCTTTGCTTCAGATTCTGGGATTGGCGGAGAAGTTCTACCGTTGTAGTAAGACGTTCAATTTGTAATTCTAGTTTTGTAATATATGCCTTGTCAATATTTGTTTCACTAGTCTTTCGGTTTTGATTTTATTGTCCTTTTAACTTTTAATTTGTTTATATTGCCATCCATCTTATCTGTGTTTGCCATGTTTTCTTGATTATTTATATTTGGAGTTTCAATAATTGATTTGGGCGTTTCTTGAGGTGAACTATGTAGACTGATGGTATTAGCTAAGGGTATGATTTTTTCACCAATCAGATTTTGATAAGTTGGCTTCTTAATAGTTTTGCCCATTAGATCTGGTGTTGATGTATGTATATTGGTGGTAGCGACTTGTAGACTGGTTTTTACATAGGTAAGGCTTTCATCTAGTGACTTTTCCTCGTTTTGTGTTGTTGCTGGCGCAAGTTCATGGTAATCCTCTTGCGATTGTTCATCTTCTTTATTATATATTATGTTGTCTCTACAAATAATACATATGTAGTCCTTTTTTTCGTAGAGTGGCAGGTTTTTGGTTGAAATATTTGCACATTCAAAGTGTATCCATAGACAACATTCAGCGCACTCTATAGTGTCATCTCCCGCAGACAGATTACAGATGGGACATACAAATTGTATATCAACATTTTCGTTTTATTCAATGCTTCACATTTAGCCACGCCCCCTAGCGGGTGTGAAGGAAAACCAAGATGGCGACCGGTTTGAAAGTAAAGCGAACCCCGAAAGTAAAGACGAAGGAAATGCCATCACAGGACGATTCTTCGGAGAGTGAGATAGAAACGGAGCCGGCTAAAAAGTTCCATCGACGTATTTCAACAAACAAAGAGATTAAAACATCGGTAGGCCATTATATGCTTCATAAAACAGTCTACAGACTGTATTTTGTAGATAATTTTAACATGTTAAAGCTGTCATATAAACTTATAACCTGTTAAGCGGTGATCGAGATAAAAATCATGTATTAAAATGTTTATGTATAGCAAAAATGTATCATTAAGATCTTAAGATCGCATATTACAGTTTTTTTTAATTTCGTATATATACACGGAAGAAAGTCGAAGATGAAAAATTGAGTAACAATAGAAAAAGCATGAATACTACTACTAGAACACATGCCCTACACAACCGGCACCAGACACTATCAATTATTTCCAACGTCTGTGATAAAAAAATGTCAGTGTATAATATAAAAAGAAAAGGTTTCTATTGTTAAAATCTACCCAAATGTAAACAAATAGGTTTATTTTTTGTGAATGGATTTCACTTTACATATGATGTATTTTTGGACGGAGGACTACCTAATGATTTTTCCGCTACAGGGTTTGAAATTAGCGGTCGCCCACTCGCCATTTGCGAGTAAATTTTAGTGTGGGCCCTTAAAAGTCTCATCTTAGTCGTCCACTTGGCGAGTGAAAATTAGAAAAAAATAAAATAGTGTAAATCTATATGCACCAAGATCGAAATCCGAAAAATATTGACATTTCCATTATTTTTAGCTGCTTTCGGAACACCACTGACACGATCGCTTCTAATATAAAAAAAAAAAAAAACTCAAAGCATTTATCTCTATAACCGTCAATATATATATATATTATCATTTGAGGGATTGTCTTTTCAGAGTACTTTAAACAGAAATTATTTTTATTTGTTGATCTTTACTTGTCCCCGGACAAGCTAGCCAGGAAAATCGACTTGTCCGGCAGGTTCTATGTACGAGTCGGGCGAGTCGGGCATGGCAATTCCACACCCCTGAACAGGCTGCGGATAGATATGTCGCCCCACTCTGATTCCGAACGAACAAGTCTTTGCTCTTTTTCTTAATGCTGTGTGCTTAGGGAGAAGCAACAAATACCAATTTTATAATCTTTGGTTTGACCCGATTGGGGCTCGAACCCACGATCTACCGCACTCGAGACGAGCATGCTAACCATTACACCACTGATCTGGTTAACTCTATTAAGAATGATACATCAAATGAAATGTTTGCTAATTGCACTTTAACCGGTCAATTTTATATTGTGTCCTTGAAAGGCAATATCAAGAGCAATTTGTTACCTTTCTGTCAAATGATTATTACTCCCCATTAAATTAAATTACAATGGATTTCCTCCTCTTTAAATTATTTAAATATTCTATGAACAGCACAGTCATGGGCACTTCATGATGGAAGATGGCAAAGAGCAGTAGCATGACATGCTTGTGTCAATAATGAAAATCACAATTTTGGGTTTAAATTTATATACAATTTATGACCACAAAAATTTTGTTATCATACATTTTGTGTAGTATAGGTCTGTAGTGGACACAGTTGTTTCCATGCAATAACTTTTGTTCTAGTTAACAGCTCCTTCTGAAAATGTAACACAATGTCAATGATCCTTGACACTGAAGACAGGCGTTGCCGTTGATAGATTTTGGGACTTGTATCTTTACAATGATAGATTGGTTCATTCTGCTTAAAAATCTTCATTAGAAATGATATTGAGCGGCATACCGGTCACAAACAGTTATAAAATTTCTTTGGTAAGGGAACAGTCGTTGTTATTCACTTCCAGAAACAATAGAAAAGGCGGGAAATATAAAATATGTAGGTAATCTGTAATCTCGGTTTACAGGGAATTGTCTTTTGCACGTAGCTGTGTCAAATCATAGTAAACCTAAGTTGCTCATAGCTAAATTGGGGGTTATTTATGTGAAATAGTTATATAGAGATACATGTATCATTATACCTTTTGGGGAATGAACATAGTGCCTAGTGATCACCATCATTGAAACCACCATGTAAAACATTTTGGCCTTACAAAACTTTAAGAATTCTTAGACGCCATATATTCCCTCGAGTGCCCCAAAGTCTTCTGCATCTGATACAGTTTTGGATCATATCTTCTCACAATAATATCAATGAAAACAATTAAAAAGGTACAAGACATTTATTGATAACTGCTTACAATGTTCTGAAAAAGGACCTTCACTACAATAAAGCAGATTTTCAGGATTTAAACCTGAAAGGTCCAGGACCTTTCACTTTAAAAAATAATTTTGCACTCCTTTCACAACGACCCAAATATATATAATTTTGTATTTTGGTAATAATGTTAAATCTGCAAATACTTGTATCACATATATTTTGCTAACGACTATTTTTTTTTATCCCCCTTTGATGAAGTAATTCTACATACAAATGTACATGTATATAGAACAGGCAAAGCACAAGTACTTTGGCATTTTTATTAAACAATTGTCATTTTAAGATATATGTAACTAGCTTCAGCTACATATTACCTCTTTGATATCCTCATTAGGATTGGTTTCTGTGGCCACATGCATATTGACACCCCCTAAATTTGTGCCTATAAAGATTAGAACTTCAGATAGACTTTTCAGGCGAGGTGTACTCGATTCAACATTATGTGATAAAGTTTGTCAGTGACTTGGGGGAGGTCGGTTGTTTTTCTGTGGGCACTCAGGTTTCCTCGACCAATAAAACTTACCACCATGATATAACTGAAATATTGTTGAAAGTGGCGTTAAGCACCATAGACCAACCAAACCATCAGCTACATGTTATCTTGTATACATCCTCATTACTAGTATTGGTTTCTGTGTCCTCCACATGTATATTGACACCCCTAAGGTTGTACCTATAAAGATTAGAACCCATGATAGTCTTGTGGGGATTCCTCTTTAGAATGCCTTTCAAGCCTCTGTATATCAGCATGTTATTACAATAATATAAACTTTTATTGTAATCCCAATGGTTCTGACCGTATTATCTTCTTGAATCATCAGTTACCTAGATTCATTAACCTTAATTAGGTTAATAATAAGACAAATCAATCTCTAGCTTCATTAACATTTATTCAGAACCAGATGATGATTGATATTATTGATTCAATATTTCACATGAAGGGTAACCTTTTCCTTTGGGCATATATTCCTAGCAAGTTATTAATTTTCTAAATATAAAGCTATTAACAAGATTGGGATGACATATTATCATATAAATACCAGTAGGACATCTACATGTATGCATAATCTGTGATTGATGTCAGAGTACCTAAAAAGTTGGGAGGGAATATTCAAATTGTTTGCACAGGTGAGAAAATACAAATAATTGGAAGACAGCTGGGTCGCAAGATCCAATCTTGACAGAATAGCCCTAACAGCATTTTAGAAGAATTTTTTTTCTATTTGATTAAGCAAATATTATAGAATTATTTACCTGCTCAACCAATTTTTACTAGTCTAAGGCTTGGGTCTAGTGGTTTTTGGTACAAACTGAACATTCAAACTTAATATATGCTAAAAATAGTTGATGAAGTGTTGATGAACTTGAAGTTTAATTGATACTTGATTTTTATTGACATTTGCACAAACCAGACCAGAAGTTTAATTTTGTTAGACAAGTATAGATTTCCTAGTTTTAATATTTCTTTTAATCATATCCGCATGTCCACAATGACCACATGTCCTCAGCTTTGACATTATTGGTGTCTGGCACTTCATACTTATTTTAACATTACATTTTCAATAGTAATTATGGGATATATGTATCGTTTAAAATCCTCCTAGTCCTATATATATAGCTAGTACCTGAATCATGTAGAACAAGCAGGAAGAAATAATAACAGCATAGAAGGGATGGGAAAATGATTGGATCAACACTTATTTCTGCTCTTTTCAGTAAATTTTGGAAATTGTTTTGGACTTATTTGACATTGCAGGATAAACAAAATATTTGTGTGTAGGATTGTGTAATTAGATTTACAACTACCTAAGCAATCAGTGCCTATCACCACTAATGTTGTGAGTTCAAATCCCACTTAGGCGAGGTTACTCGATTTGTTACTGACTTGTGACAGGTCAGTGGTTTCCTCAACCAATAAAACTGACCACCAGGATATAACTCAAATATTATTGAAAGTGGGGTTAAAACACCATATAACCATAACCCACAATATTTGTGCATTGTTGATAAAAAATAAGATTTATTTGTGCTCAATGAAAAAGGCCAGGAATTAGAATCCCTTTTCTACCTGTTTTTGAAGCTCATACAAATAAAGTTTATATTTTCGGACAATAATAATTTATATTTTTATTGTATAATTGATTCCTCTATATTGTGTTTCAATTAACGTATGTATCATCTGATATCTAATAGGTTATACAGTATTATGAGGATTAAAGCTTGACTGGTTGTCTGGTTGTGTAAATTATCTATATTTGGCAATAAATGATTTGGTAGTAAATATAAACAGTCATCATGGATTACCACAGACCAGAATCTCCATCCCCAGAAAAGAATTCTTTGGGCATTTAACATGACATTGAAATTTACTTATAGGTCTTTCATAATATGCCTTTGTGAGTTTGTCAGTCAAAAAATGTGTGAGTTTTCAAGTGTCAATTAAATTTGATTTTTACTTTGCATTCTAAGTATGGAGATCTTTAGGTTGTACTTTTGTAGTATGATTCCTATTGGTCAATGCCACATGTATATTACAACAAACATACAAAACTGTCTATCCCAAACATAAAAAAAATGAATAATCAAACCTGATTTAGTAACTATTATTATGTGACTTTAATTTTAATTTTCCTTCACAGTGCATTTCATATGACTTCATCCTGTATTTAGCAACCACCTGTCTTATGTGACCAAATTTCAATATTGAATTTGAGGATCATATAAGACAGGTTTAACTATATATTTGGTACTGGTGAAATCTATACTGAAGTCATGATGTTAACATTCAAAGATTGCCATTATATATAGATTGTTTTAAATTGACAATAACTTTTAAAACATGCTTATCAAATATTGCATATATGAACTTATTTATATAAATATTTAATAATAGACATTTTATTTTTGTCAATTTCATGACAATATTGTGCCAAAAATTAATGCAATTTTAATATTTAATGAAATTGGCAACCAGATGTCACTTTCAAATGAAGCATAAACCTTAGCCTCAGAGCATAGAATCAGCAGATCAATAATTTTCAGACATAAATAATATTACCTTAAGGTGAATTGAACATTTTTGGTGAATTTCATGAAAATAGATGACAATTGAAAAAAGTTTGTTTTGATCCATTCTGTATGGTTTTCTTTGTTTCTTTAAAAGAACCAGACGATATTAATGAAAATAAGCTAACCACTGACATGGGACAATCACACAACCCTAATATGAACCCGTCCTCGGACTTACTCTTAACCACATTGATGGTGTTATGGCTAGCATGCTTTTCTTGAGAGCGATGGATCATGGGTTCAAGCATTGATTGGGTCAACCCAAAGACTATGAAATTGGTAGTTGTTGCTTCTCTTTTAATCACTCAGCATGAAGGATAAAGAACAAGGAATGGTTGGAATCAGGATTATGTGTCCAAGTGGAGTGACATGTTGACCCGTGGACTTGTTTCAGTGAGCTAGCACTATATAGCGTGTTGCTCTAGTACAAACATCATTTTATTGAATGGAATTTGTTCTCCCCGTGATATTGCTGAAAATTACTCATTTCAATTTGGCGTTAAATAGCAATCACTCACTGATAGTGGACAATATCTCCAACCACAATATGAACCTGTCTTCTGAATTACCCAAAACAGAGATGTTAAACAGCCAAAATTGATAATCATTTAAGGAGTACTGCTAGCAACACTTATATGATTGTTATATTGTTAACAAAATTTGGAAAATAGGAAGTAATATTTCAAGATCATAATTATTTGATGGTCCATGAATATCTATTTATAGAAAGATCAAAGTGTGGTTAAAACCCTAAATTGTCCTCCCAAAATAAAGTACAAGAGATGTATATACCATATCATCCTTTTTACCTCTCAAAATAATGTGTAATAAAATGCTCAATAAATAATTGGCAGAAAAAAAATGAATTTCTTATACAGTTTTTTGAGTGGAAGGGATAATGTAGGAAATATTAATGTGAGAGATGCATTTTGAAAGGTACTTTTTGGTTGCTTGCGCTCCATGTGTTTTGAAAAACATGAAATGTGTGACAAAAAATTATAATAATACATGAACCTTCATTATTAGTTTGGCCTTAAGAAGATAGGTACCTTTGGCTTTTTTTTTTCTATCAAAAACATGTAGGACGTTTTATTTGTTTTTCATTTTTGAAAATTTGAAAATCTAAGATGGCCATCATTCTGTTTTACGTGTGTTCTTACAATGAACAAGGAATTATTTGTTCATATTTCTACTATTTACAGATGAGAGATACTGTATCTTAAGAGCCTATAGTTATTGATCAGATCAAGGTCTGTGAATGACATGTACTTCAGTAATCTGAGCTAATTCTTAGACAATAAGGAAGACATTTAAAATTCGAAAATGTGGTAAAGGTTGTGAACAAAAAATTTCAACAGGAAATGAACCCTACATTTGCTGTTACATTTCTATACCAGCTAAAGAGTGTTAGGCCAACCATGTTAAATTATATAAGTGTAACATATTGAACATCTATAAACATGTTTTATGTTTTCAGGGAGGACATCAGAGGTTGGTAGGTAACACATTCTGGAAATTCCACTAATATTATACAAGCTTAAAACTATATTTATTATATTGGGAAAAGAATTTTATGGATAGCTACTATGATTTTTATTCTAAATCTATAATGGTATGAGACTGTCATTACAGTTCTCGAAATGAACTAAGTTGGTCTTGGGTGCGGAGGACCGGTGCTCATCGTGAGGACTGTAATTATATTTGTGAACAATCAATATATATTAATTTACCTTTTTTACGTAAAAGTGAAATATTATGCCTAAATTGTTTATAAATTTTCATACTGATATTAAGTCCTTTTATGTGATTGTTTTTTTTTACCAAGGTACTATGTTGGTACATGTGTTTAAAGGTATATTGTCTACGAACATCGTATTTTTTCATACTAAAAATTATTGTCGTTTTCCGTACTGACCTTCATAAAATGATGATTAAACACCGAATTATTGGCGAATACGCAACGAAACGTTAAGATTCAAACAACATTAAACGAGCGTGACAATCATGAAGTGTTTGAATCTTAACAGTATTTTCCTTACATCAAAGCTAAAACCCTGAGAGTTCTCAACTTCCATTTTTAGCTCACCTGACCCAAAGGGTCAGGTGAGCTATTGCCATCACTTGGCGTCCGTCGTCGTCGTCCGTCGTAAACTTTTTCAAAAATCTTCTTCTCTGAAACTACTAGACCAATTGAAACCAAACTTGGTCTGAATCATCACTAGGGTGTCTAGTTTCAAAATTGTGTCCGGTGATGCCGTGCACCAACCAACATGGCCGCTGTTACTAAAAATAGAACATATGGTAAAATTGCAGGTTTTTGGGTAATAACTTAAAAACCGTTAATAATATCAAAAATCTGACATGGGGTAAAAATGATCAGCACAGCAAGATCTACCTACTCTGCAATTTTGATGTAAATCTGATGACCCATCTTGGAGTTATTGCCCTTTTTTCATCAAATTTTTTAAATTTTAATACTTTTCGTCTTATATTTCAAAAACTATAAGAGATAGATGTTAAGTTTAAATTGCAAAAATGTGCAGTATGTCATGATCTACCTACCCTGCAATTTTGAAGTAAATCCCATTACCCATTTTGGAGTTATTGCCCTTTTTTAAATCAAATTTTCATAATTTTAATACTTTTCGTTTTATATTTCAAAAACTATAAGAGATAGATGTTAAGTTTAAATTACAAAAATGTGCAGCATGTCAAGATCTAAATACCCTGCAATTTTGAAGTAAATCCCATTACCCATCTTGGAGTTATTTCCCTTTTTTCATCAAATTTTCACAATTTTAAAACTTTTCGTTTTTTATTTCAAAAACTATAAGAGATAGATGTTAAGTTTAAATTGCAAAAATGTGCAGCATGTCGAGATCTACCTACCCTGCAATTTTGCAGTAAATCTGATTACTCATCTTGGAGTTATTGCCCTTTTTTCATCAAATTTTTTTAACATTTTAATACTTTTCGTCTTATATTTTAAAAACTATAAGAGATAGATGTTAAGTTTAAACAGAAAAAATGTGCAGCATGTCAAGATCTACATACCCTGCAATTTTGAAGTAAATTTTATTACCCATCTTGGAGTTATTTCCCTTTATTCATCAAATTTTCAAAATTTTAATCCTTTTGTCCTTTTTTTCAAAAACTATAAGAGATAGATGTTAGGTTTAAACTTCAAACATGTTCAGCATGTCAAGATCTACCTACCCTGCAATTTTGAAGTAAATTCCATTACCCATTTTGGAGTTATTTCCCTTTTTTCCATCAAATTTTAACAATTTTAATACTTTTCGTTTTTTATTTCAAAAATTATAAGGGATAGATGTTACGTTTAAACTGCAAAAATGTTCAGCAGATCTACAAAAAAAAGTTCACAGTTGACAATGTCCGACAACTGTGTGAAGAGTTATTCCTCTTGAAATGCATTTTTTGTTGACTTTCACTGCTTTTGGTTACTTAAATAATCAAAGGGAAGCAACTCTATTACAAAATGTGAAGTAGCAAAAGCTAAATTTTGAGAATCATTGACATTTATGTTTTTTTTTACAGCAATATTGATAACTTACATTAAAGGGGGGTGGGGTACCCATGCCCAAATTTTTTTGGAGAGGGGGTCTGCAATGACGAGGGCTACATATGTTATTTTTTGACCGGATTGTCAAGTTTTATTGACTGATGTTGTTATTATACCCAGGTGAGCTATACAGGGTCCTGGGAGCCTCTAGTTTATAGGTGGCGCTGTTACTTTCACTTTGAATTTTTGTCATCCTGGACAATAATCCCAATAACGATAGTTTTGGGTCTTTTTTGTCAAAAAAAGAACACCAATCGTATCTTTTGCAGCATAACTGTTTAATAATAGCTTAAACAAATCATTTATGGACAGTTAAAATTTTTCAACAAAATCGTAGACAATATGCCTTTAATATCAATTAAAAAAATGCTTTTGACTTTTAAATAACAATGATATAAAATTTAAGTTTTTATCTGCTTATATTAATGTAACATTATTTCTTTCTCATGGCTTAGCTTATAACATCTTTGCTAGCCAAGGGTTATGATCTGCTCTACTCATCTTCACCCTTTGCATCGTTAGACAGATTTTCGAGGTCACACAGTGACAGTTTATATGTACTGCAGCTAGTGGTAGTGGCAACCAATCAGAACGTGCTTTACAACATGCCAACAAAGACATATTTTCCATCTATAATAGCCATTATAGATTTGCTCTGATTGTCTGTCAATGAGTTTATATTAAATTTTTCACAAATTTTGGCTTGAAAATCAGCCATATTATAATCTCGAGTTAATTTTCAGGGCATTCAAACGAAAGGAAATGAAAGCCTCGCGTCGATTGGCTGAAAATGACATCATTACAAGGGCTGTAACTGTCAAAATCCAGCAGGAATTATGAAAATCCGTCTAACGATGCCAAGGGTGAAGATGAGTAGAGCAGATCGTAACCCTTGGCTAGGGAAGATGAGCTTATAAAAGAAACAACCAAAATAACGAAATTTGTTTAATTTCTGGAATATCTTTTTTTCTCGTTTGTCATGTGAAATATTGATGTCAACATTTTTTGTATCACAAAAGTTGCCCTCTCTTCAAGACCCATTTCCAGAGTTTCTCTGAATATAAATATATACTGCATCTGTCTTCTTTTTAAAGATTCCATCATTAATCACATTAATCAGATAATCAAAATAGTACAAAAAAGTTTAAGTCAGGTTTCCTTCATATCCCAGAGTTTTAGTTGCTGATTTGTATCAGCTGTATCATGTGTTTAGCTGTTAGGCATGCATTTTTACTTAACAAATTTGCTTAAAAAAGATTTTTTGAGGGAAAAAAATTTGTTTAATTCTTTATAGTATTTAAGCTTGTATATGGTAAAAACAATATGACAGGATGAAATAAACACATCTTAGAGTGTAGAATTAATCTGTGTGATCATTTCCACTTTTTCTTACATTTTTGCACTTCATTTCTTGAAAACAGATACATTATATACTTTACTTTGGGAGGATTTTAAAATGTTTGATCAAAAAGGATGGACAGGGAACTAGTTTTCATTGATAAAAAAATATGCGAAATGACTAAGAAACAAGCACTGAAGCATTTTGCTCTTAAATTAGATAAAAATAAATAGATTTTAAAATACATGTAACAATGTTCTGTGAATATTTGCTGCAAGTACAAAATGTACTTTCTACTTTCACTTTATGATTGATGCTTTTATACTAACAAGAGTTGTTTCCCTTTGACTAATACAACATATATTGTAGAGTCTATAATATGATCTTTTTGGTTTGCTGATATAACCAAACAGCCATTGTGAGCTATTTTCATCACTTTGACTTGGTTACCGTTATCTGTTCTTCTTTTTGTTTTATCTTTTTCACTGAAACTATTAAACAATGTGAAAACAAATTCAGTATGAATGTTCCTGAGATGATCCTGCATCTATTAGCTTTTCACATTTTTAAAAATCGTTTTCTCTCAAACCTGGAAATCAATTGAAACTAATTAAAATGAGATGACTGCTAGGCTAATTATGCTTTCTGAATGGCTGAAATTTCAAAAATCTTCTCAGAAACCACATGTATGTTGGGATAGTTACATAGGAGGAATGTTCCTTATATTTTGTTAAACAGAAATGCAAGATACTTGTATTTGTAAGTAAAACATGTAAATATTCATAAACTCTTTAACTCAACTAATAAAAAAGGGCCATGTGAGGTACAGTGTAAATCACTTCGTGTCTGTCATAGTCATTGTTTTCAGCTTGGATTGTATTTTTTTCACATTTTGAGCTTTATAACTCGAAAATCAAGCTTAGTGGGAATAGTCATTGGATGCATCGTCCTCTAGTACAAACTTTATGTTTTTTCTTCCATTGGAAATCCACCGCACGAACAAAGGTGACAAAAATAGTGTTTCTGTTTTTTTGTATGTGGAGTTTTGAGGATAAAGTTGATGGTCAACAATTCCACCAATATTAAGAAATCAAACAATTATGTATACTTCTCACCTCAAATCATGGAGTACAAAAAGTCCATGACATATTCTGATGGATATCCAGGTCCTGTCTTGGGGAAAATGTGATGGTGTTAAACCAGTAAATGTGATCCAAACCTCCCCACTCATTAGAAGTGGATCTCTTACGCAATACTGATACATTTGTATAAACAAACAATAAAAAAAACCTGCACAGATTCACTTCTACTCAAAGAAGACCATACACTATTAAAAATATGAACAAAAACATAAACGTGGACAGTACAATATAGTAGATACAGTAATTACTCATAATTTACAGACTACTAGCTAGTGAAGAAGGTAGAAAGGTTAAAGAACATTGCTCTGAGGACAGAATACATCAAAGCTAATACTTCTAACAGATTTAATATCATTAGTTATAAATATCTGAAGAAATGAATGGTCTTCATGGGAGACCAGAATAAAAAGGTCAATTATTGGGATTAAATATTGAATATACATGTATAAAGAGGAATATAATATGGAATAAACTACAAATATACTTTAATGATTTAATTGCTAGTTGTACCTACTACAAATGTAATTTTATCTGCAGCTTGTCAAGATGTTTAGCAAAAAACACCTGTCTCTAAGAGTAAACTATAGTAGCTAAATTATAACCTTTACAAGTAATTATATATAACATTTCAAAGATTTTATAAGGTGTGTCAGATTTTACCTTTGCTAATTATATATATACACATGTATATATAATTACCTCCCCATAGAATGGGAATTACTCTTTTTGATCACATCTCTGCATGTAGAATTATTTTTATTTAGATGATCTTTATAGTGATAATGAAATTTAATATAAGTTTTCAATTTAATGAAAATGATATCCTAGGTGTGAAAGTTCTTTCTGTTGTAACAAGATTACAGTCATTAAACTCAGAAACATTATAAACAAAATACGGAAACACGAACAAACTGAGAAATGTAAATGCCATACAATGGGGCCAAGGATATTCACCTTCCACAAAAGGAAATTGATATTGGCCTTGGGGAAAGAAAAATCTTCCATTTTGAGACTAATTATACCCCCGCTCCCTGAAGGGGGAGGGGGTATACTGTTTTACCTCTGTCCGTCCTTCCATCTGTCCTTCCGTCCGTCTGTCCTTCCATCTGTCCTTCCGTCCGTCTGTCCTTCCATCTGTCCTTCCGTCCGTCCGTCCCAAGATATTTTTCGTTGCATTTTTCTCAGCAACTAGTGATGGAAGAAATCTGATATTTGGTCACAAGCTTCATATAGGTATGCCATATTGTGGGAAGTGTTTTTGGACCCGTCAGATTCCTACTTCCTGTTTGCCGACTTTGTTGATTTTTATACACATTGAACATATATGCACATTTTTCGTCACATTTTTCTCAGCAACTATTAAAGGCAGAAATCTGATATTTGGTCACAAGCTTCATATAGGTACCCCATATTGTGGGAAGCGTTTTTGGACCCATCAGATTCCTACTTCCTGTTTGCCGACTTTGTTGATTTTTATTCACATTGAACATATATGCTCATTTTTCGTCGCATTTTTCTCAGCAACTATTGATGGCAGAAATCTGATATTTGGTCACAAGCTTCATATAGGTACCCCATATCGTGGGAAGCGTTTTTTGACCCGTCAGATTCCTACTTCCTGTTTGCCGACTTAGTTGGCTTTTATACACATTTAACATATATATATGCTCATTTTTCGTCGCATTTTTCTCAGCAACTATTGATGGCAGAAATCTGATATTTGGTCACAAGCTTCATATAGGTACCACATATCGTGGGAACTGTTTTTGGACCCATCAGATTCCTACTTCCAGTTTGCTGACTTTGTTGATTTTTATACACATTGAACATATATGCTCATTTTTCGTCGCATTTTTCTCAGCAACTATTGATGGCAGAAATCTGATATTTCGTCACAAGCTTCATATAGGTACCCCATATCGTGGGAAGCGTTTTTTGACTTGTCAGATTCTTACTTCCTGTTTGCCGAACAGCGGGGGTATCATTTGTGAGCATTAGCTCACAGTTCATCTTGTTATTTTTCTATCTATTTGATGTTTTTTTTTCCACCCTAAAAATTTCTCTTTAACATTTTATACAGACATAAGACTATTTGGATATTATTTAGAAGTAATCCAAAATTAAATCACCGTGATAGTTACATTTTACTGAGAGACAGAGTAATATGCTAAACAACATTCAATTTAAAGCGGAAGTGTAATTTTTAACCAAGAAAAACAGTTTTGCAGTTAGAAATATTTTATATCATTAACAGTATCATGATGTTGATTTTTATACAGTATGCATGTAGAACAAATAATGTAGCTGTTTATTTATTTTTATTTTAGGCATGTACCAAAGAAGGATACCTCATGAAACAGACAAATTTCCAAGTATGTATAAACAGTTAATTAGCTGACCAAGGGTCCAAGGTCTCATTTCGATCTCACCTGGACTAAAAGGATCAAAATGTCACATATTGCAGGGCTTCCACTACTTTCAAATTAGAGGGAGAAGTGACTTCTCTTTCAGAGAGCTCACAGGGAGAAGTGGGGAGACTTCTTGGAGAAGTTAATTATTGTCATCACTGTCATCATTATTATCTGCATTTTTAGCTCTTCACATTTTAATACTTTTCTCTGAAATACTGAAGTAAATGGGACTAAAACTTTTGCAAAAATGTTTCTTCGAAGGTCCTCAAAATTATTTAATTTAATTCTTTATTTATTTAATTTAGAAGATTACTGACAGCTGATGGTTATAAGTGGTTCTCATCAAACTACAGACTTGGCTATATAGCAATTTGAATCAATATATCCGTTACCTTATCACGTATGTTAAATGATATAGCTGAATGCTTCCAAAGTTGGTGTTAAACACCTATCAATCAATCAATCAATCAAAAACATTTATAAACACATTCATATGCACAAGCACATGTTGAAATCAAAAGAAGATAGAATCTGTTGGTTGTAGAACATCAAAGAATAAAAAAATGCTACTTCTAATAATTCTGTCCATTAACATCCAGAGAGAAATCAATAGTCTTAACGAGAGACCTGATGTAGGGTTAGGGGTTATGGTGTTTAACAACATTTTCAAACAATATTTCAGTTATATCATGGAGGACAGTTTTATTGGTAGAGGAAACCGTAGTACCTGGAGAAAACCACAGACCTGCAGCAAGTCACTGACACACTTGATCACATAATACTTTATCGAGTACATCTCGCCATGAGTGGGATTCGAACTCACAACTCTAGTGGTGATAGGCACTGATTGTGCATGTGGTTATAAATCCAACTACCATTATGATCATGACCATGATGGCCCCAGAGACCTGATGTAAAAGTATCAATATTTATAACACCAGTGAATATATATATTTACAAAACTTATTGACATTTATATGTAAGTACATTGTTGCCAAATTTGTGTGTGTGAGCTTTTAGAAACAGGAAGAAAAGCGAGCCTCAAGTGAGCTGTTCTTTCTTGTTTCAATATTTCAAATCAATTATATATTTTCGGACAGTGTATGTATATTGTGTTTATACCACAATGTCCTGTGTGCAATAAATTGTTTTATCATATACTGATGTTTACTTTTGCATGTCATAAATTTGAAATGCAACAAGTCATATCTCCAGGGGGTGTAATAACCTGATCTGTATTACATGGGGGTGTAATAATGTGTGCTGTATTACATGAGGGGTGAGATATGGATTTTTAAAAATGGTGACTGGAAATTTTAAATCAGATGAAGTATTTAGGTTTTCACTTGTAATTATATAAAGCCTTTTTTGGAATTTTTTTTTCCGAGGAATTCATGTTTTTTTTTGGTCCAATTAGTTTTCATTATTAAAGTTTCGTTGTTTACTTCCGTCGCGTCTGCTACTGTCAGAATGGATAACAGAGAAAACAAAGGAAAATGCTCGTTATGCAATGAATGATGACACTGCTGGCTTCATAAATCAAATGAAAACACAAGTAGGAAAACTGAGTATAATCTAAAATTAATCATAAACTAGTAATTTTGAAATAACTTTTTGAGGCATGTTTTTCAAATGGCCATGATTTAAACACAGACTTAAATAATCTGTCAGCAAAAACTATCATTGTATTTTGTTTCGAAAAAAAAAATGAATTCAGTTGTGTTTAACTTGTGTATTCTCAAAATGTTTATCATAAAAAATTGTTTTGAAATTATAGAGTAAAAATACATAAAATTATGTTTTTATTGATACATAAATTATCAAGATCGGACATGATTTGACTTCAGAGTATTTTTTTTTTTTTAAATATGAAATATATAGGGAATATTGGAATCGTACGAATACTTTTGTCCACAGTCTGTATATGATAAATAGGTTATGATGTGGCATTTTCCATATTACATGCCATATCAATCCTCGACCCATATTAGCCCTCGGGCCTTGGGCCCTTGGGCTAATATGAAGGTGTCTGGTTGATATGACATGTAATATGAAAAATGCCATATAATAATCTATAAATATTTATACATAAAAAGGCAAAAACATTTTAAAGATAGAACTAGTTCAGTTACTAGTTCAGCAATAAAATTGTGTATTTTATTTTGGACAAGATCAAGGTTCAATTAGGAAGTTTTTAGTTTGAGATAAATTCATCAGTTATTTGTATCATAATTCTCTGATTTCCATCAATCTCATTTAGCTCTTAATTATCAGTTATAACACATATATAACAGTTCATTTTGTTTAGTTTTGGGTTTTTATTTTATACCTTGTAATTTTGTATGTACTTTTAAATCTGTGCTGTGGATTGGAACTCCATGAGTCATAATAAATTCAAGGTTTGTATAAAAGTTATAACTGTCTAATGGCTGTCGTGGTCATGATTGTATAGTAGTTGGATTTATAACTACCTATGCAATCAGTGCCTGTCACTATTAACGTTTTGCATTCGAATCCTGCTCAGGCAAGGTGTACTTGATACAACAGTTTGTATTAAAGTTTGTAAGTGACTTTCAACAGTTCGATGGATTTCTCCGAGCATTCCGGTTTCCTCCACCAATAAAACCAGAGTTGCCAACTCGCCCGCCATTGGCGGGTCACACCCGCCAAACGACCACATCACCCGCCAGGTCTCATCACCCGCCGCGGGTCATTGAAATAACCACCCATCCCATCCTTCACCCGCCAGAACACCCGACACTATGAAATGACCCTCAGAAGAAATACTAAAAAATGCCAAAATCAGCTTGTTGTGCTTATAAGTTGAGCTTAAAGCAGTGAAAGTTGACTAGTGTATATATGAGATGTGTTCTAAACTTGAAACTGTATGAAATAAAATGTGTCTTTTTTGTAACTTTTTTTTTTACACATTTGTGAATAAACATGAATACGCCCTGACATGAAGATTATATATATATTTTTTTTAATTTCGGCTCCAAAATGTCGTTACGCAGTATGACCCCCCACACCATCTCTGAAGGTTGGCAACTATGATAAAACTGACCGCCACGATAACTGAAATATTGTTGAAAGTGGCATTAAACACCATTAAAAACCCCTTATAACTGTCTATTTGTTTAATTTAGTAGCTTAATTAAAATCAGTTGAATTGTGCATATCAATTGTTTGGTATTTCAGAGATGGAAAAGAAGATATTTCAAGCTGAAGGGCAGAAAATTGTACTATGCAAAGGATACAAAGGTAAATAAAAAATACTGCCAACTTATTGGTCAGTATGATTAACAACAATATTTTAAGGTTTTTCTTATGGATTGGAAATCCAAGATGGCCACCACCACTGGACACAGTTTTAGCATATGAGAAAATATTTTTAGAATTTTTATTCTCTGAAGCAGCCAGTGTATCATTTGAAAGCAAACTCTGCTGTATAGTAACATTCCTTGATGGCCTATTACAAAATATTTGTTTAGATGGGAAATCCAAGATGTCACAATGGATCAAAGCTTTAAAATAATGGAAAAGGAATAAGTATATCAGAGACTGCAAACTTGAATGAACCCAAACTGTCCATGAATATTCATTGAATGGTCTCTTACAAAGTTGTAATCAGAAGTTCCAAGATGGCTGCCAACTCAGGACAAATTAGACATAGATGAAAAATATTTAAAAAGTTTTCATATCTGAAATTAGTAATCAGGGGACAACAAATGTAACTTGAATGTTTCTTGGATGGTCCTCTATCAGATCTTTTTTTGTGTCACAAAAATGCCAGATGGCTGGGTTAAGGTGTTTAGCACCACTTTCAGCGATGATTTCAGTTATATCGTGACGGTGACAGTCAGTTTTATTGGTGGAGGCAATCTGGAGTACCCACAGAAAACCACCGATATGCAGCAAGTTACTGACAAACTTTATCACATGTTGTATCGAGTACACCCCACCATATTCAGGATTTGAACTCACAACTTAAGTGGTGATAGGCACTGATTGCATAGGTAGTTGTAAATCCAACTACGATAGCCCCTTCCAGATGGCTGCCATTGTAGGACATTTATATAGGACCCTATGAGAAAATGAAAGAATTGTTTTTCACAGATACTAAAAACTCTATTAAACATAAACTGTTCATGAATGGGATGGCCCTTTGCAAAGATCTCAGTTTTGTGTTGATTGGAAATCAGAGTTGGTTTTTAGCTACACCACATGACATTAACACATAGTATGAGAATATAGATTAAAAATAACCTTTTTAGCTAATTTCTTGAACCCAAACAACTGATCAATAAATAGGTGAGCAATACAGGTTTACATGAACCTCTAGTTATGTTTACGGTTGCTTAAAATACTTTGTCAGTTTTGAGATCAGTAAAACAAAAAGATGCAGACAGAATAAAAGAGGTAAATTTTAATATTTAAGGAATATTTGAAATTTTTGAACAGCTTATACGATATAACCTGGTTTTGGATAGTTTATGAAAAATTTCAAATATTTCTTATGATTTAATTTTTACAACAAAATCTAATGATTCCTCGATTTTAATTACGATTATGTAATGTGACTATTTGAATTTGTATGTGGTGAATGAATACGTTGATGACGTCACAATACCAACCCAGGTTATCAAGTATAACCAAATTTTTTTCCAGGTGGATCAGCCAATCGGATTGCAGTATTCAAATTAAATTAAATTATTAATAAATATTTGAAGTAAGGGTGTAACGATATAACGAATGACGATACATCATGGTATTTTATTGACCACACGGTACAATGGGTGCCCCTTACGATATTGATGACATGATACAACTGGGTGCTCTTTAGTACCAAAACTGTTAAAATCAATGATATAAAAATAACTTTTTTATTCCTAAATCAAAATTTGTTTAGCTACAATGTACATAAATATTGTGTGTTTTTTTTTCTCAAATATTAGTTTTAATTTTCACTGACGTATGTGGCAAATCCTTAAGAAAGAAAATGGCGACGCACACAAACGTATACAAAATGTTACAATACGTATCGTGATACGTATCGTCACTTGTCTAAAATATCGCAATACGTATCGTGAAAAAAATTCTGTATCCTTACACCCCTAATTTGAAGTGAAGTTGTAAATTGTAAAAATAATTCTACAGTTAGATATTTGCTGCCTTTATACTTGATGTGTTTAAAATACAAAAGCTATGTATTGAATAATTTTTGTTGTCTTTTATTTTCCAGTCAATTATATTTGATGAGATAGAATTAACAGATTTAAGTGTAGCAGAGTGTAGTACTAAAAATATCAACCATAGTTTCCAGGTAAGGAACAATGTTTGTTGTAATAACTTTCAATCCCCTAAGTTTTTTTCCAAGTTCGTCCTCCATCGCTGTTGGCATTTTGCGTGCATGCGAAAGTCCAGTGATCCTACAGATGATCAGCGTTTTATATTTAGTTGAGAACTATGTAGAAAGTCTAAACCAAAATATTAGGTTGAAACAAGAAATTTTACTTAAAGATAGAAAAATGTATGTCAGAATCGCCATATTCATTAAACCTCTTTTCTACATCACCTTACAGCCGATTTATATATACGACATGAAGTAAAGAATCTATCCAAGTCCCTTGTTTGTTGACAGTCCAGTAATGGTGACAAGTGACCTAAATAAAATTGATAGGCCAAGCAAATTGATGATTGCTGAAAAGTTCAATGATCTTCTGCAAATTTTCTGCATACAGCTACAAAAATCTGGGAACAATGACATGGACTAGAAATTCGTCACATTTTTGGGGGATTATCTTTACTTGTTGGACATTTCAATCATTGCATTTGACTTTTTATTGTTTAAATTTTGATTTTTATTACTGTTGTTTATTTACTTTGAACATAAATGCAAAAATTCAATGTGCCTGGCTTAATATATGTGACGTCATTGCTATTTACTTATGGGGGACAAACTTGAGGGACGACATTTCATCAGCCATTGATTTCCGATAAGTGTTTTCGTTTGCGTTCTAGTTACATGTTATCAGACTCAGTTGATGAATGTTTTGCATAATAAAAGTTTAGATTTCAATGGGATGTTTATGCGTAGTAGTCTGAACTTCCATCACACATAAAAGTTATTATGCTGTGATTGGTTTAGGCGAACAAATATTGGAGAGCCGTGGAGACTTAGAATGGATATCACAAATTGTTTGAACCATTAGTGGTATAGGTACATGTCTGGATGACATTTATCGTAGCATACTTATCAAATCCTTTTTGATGCTCAAAGACGCTATATTTAATGTTTCTTTTTAAAATAAATTATTGTGTATGATGTTTCTACTCTTGGTTTCTAATAATATTTTGTCCTTTTTAATTTAATTGTTTTATTTATTATTGATATTACAAATATGTACTTGTGATTTTACATGAATAGTTTCTTCATTCTTAGTTCTTTATTTAGTTTTTTGTGTTTATTTGAAATTTCATGCCACAATATGTCTGAAATATGGCCAAAGATCGTCTTGAACAACAAAGGATTATGATGATAATAAACTATTTGCATTGTTTTGCAAAATTAACAAAATATTAATATTTGATAGATGAAGGTAAAATTTGAACAATTCGTATATCATTTGGGGTTCATCATGAGATTCTTCTACATAATTTTTTTTGTAATTTGCTATGATTTGTTGTACATGCATTTAAAATAATACTAAGAGGAAAAATAGAGAAATTTGTTTTTTACAGTAATTAATTTTCTATGCACTTTTGACTGTTAACCTGCAAATTTTCATGCCTGATTTAAAATAAAACATGTGTAACATTTATCTGTAAGATGATATCAACTTATTTTCTGCTTCTGTAGACTTTCCCACAACTATATATACAGAAATAAAGTTTTCATGAAAATAATTTTTGTTGCCTAATGTGAAAAAAATGCCAAAATTTCTTCCATATTAATGACTTTTTCAAAATCTATTAACATTTAAAGACAAAATTTCGTAATAAAGCATAATTCCTATACAATTTTTGACTAAAGCATTTCCAAAGATATCACATATGAATTAGTAGTAGCATAAACACAATATAAAAGTGAAGTTTTTTCAACCTTTTTGTGTTGATGTGTTGTTATTAGCCACTATATATGACATTAAAGTCCAAATATCAGCTAAATACCTTGACTTATCTTAACCAGTTTGTGTAAAATTTTGGTACTGTACCTGTATCAGAAAAAAATATGTTGGTCTTATTACGAACGGCCAGTTTGTATGACATTTAGGTTCATCTGTCAGAAAATATGTTGGACATATCTAAGCCAGTTTGTATGTCATTTTGGCTACGGGTATCAGAAAAATATATGTTGAAAAAATGTTAAAACAATTAAAAACAAACATGGTTGGTTTTGTATTGTTTTCTCAATAGATTGTACCAACTTAACCTACCTTGATTAAAATGATTAAAGAGGGATAACTCTATATACAATTTTTAAACTAAATAATTGAAAGAAAAGTAGAAATGGAATTTGATTAATATTAAAATATGCTTGTTTCTGTGTGACTGTTTATGTTTTTAGCTCATCTGGCAAAAGGACATGTGAACTTTTGCCATCACTTTGCAACCGTTGTCTGTCTGTCATCCATTAAATTTTTACATTTTAATCTGCTTCTGCAAAATTGTTGAAACAAATTGAACCAAACTTTGCTGGGATGGTCCTTGCTAAAGGGGGGATATCAGTAAATCTTAAAAAAATTTCTTCTCAAACACCAGCAATAGTAATGTGACAATTTTTGCTGTGCACCATTATTATGATTTGTAGATTTGGAGTGTACAATCAAAATTGCAGGGTTTATGGGTCTGAGCCTTTGGGGTTAGTTTTAATATATTTTATTAATTAATAAATACATTAAGATAAATTTCAATATGATATAATACAAATAATTATAAAAGGGATTCAAAAACAAGTTTAAGAAAACTTATATTAATTCGTTTCCCTTTGGAGTTGAAAGTTTTACATAGGTTGCATTAGAATAATTTTTAAAGTAGAATTCTCAAGAACCTAGAATGGTAATGTAATTGTCAATAATTCTATGCTTACTAGAATTTATCACTAACTCGTAATCTGATTGGATATCGTCACTTATTTTACGTCATTCGAACGGAATTTATAAATCAATATTTCCGTTTACTGTACTACTTTTTTTGTAGCGTTACGGCGTAGGAATATGAAAAATTAATCCACCAAGAATTATTAGTATTTAACGTCGAAAACAACATGATGTCCAAGAATAAGAATTATAAGGATTAAACACTGTGTTTTTAGGAAATTATGTATGTATAAACTCCGGCAGCTCACTCACAAACTTTATATAAAGTCCTTTGGACTTTATTCAGTTTGTGAGTGAGTTGCCGTAGTTTATACATAGATTATTTCCTAAAAAACAGTGTTTAATCCTATATTGGCATGAAATATCCTTGTATGTAGATTAAGATTTGTACAATTGAAGTCCCAGGGTCGTTTTGGACAGAGACCATGGGGTACAAAGTTTATCATGGGGATTTAAGAAAAAAAAGAAAGATTTTCTTTAGAAGCAGTAACTATAATAGAAGCAGAAATGAGATGAATCACCAATTTGATACATAAATTCAAGCTTTCACAAATAAAGACACCAGGATCTTGTGGTCTATATTTTTACATAGGCTTTGTAATAATAAATTTTAAAATACATGTAGAATTCTTAAGTACTAGGAATGGAAATGTTGTAGTTATTGTAATTGGCATTTCAAATGGAGATTCAGTCTAGTATAAAAAAAAAAGTGTCAGGGTCTATTGGGTTATAGTTTTGAGAGTTCAAAGTTTAACATGGCTGTAATGGGCAAACTCTCAAAAATTTTTTTTTTTCTCAAGACCCATTTTTACATATCTGGAACCAGAAGACAATATCTGTGCTTTTCAAAATAATTGAATTTCTACTTTGGTAAAAATCTTGGAAGACTCAGACCTATTATTTATTGGGAATTCCAACTTTGGTTAATTCCTAAAAGAATCTCAGTCTTATTTTAATTGGTGCAAATTTATGAGATTTGTCGAACATTTATGTCTTAGGAAGTTGTTTTATTAGGGTTTCTAAATGAAGGGAAGACATGTTTTGATTCACTAAAACAGCAGTTCCTCTTGTTGTAAGCAGAATGAAGCATCCATATGGAATGCAGATTTAGTCTCATACAAATGACAATCCAAAGATTGACATAGACTGCAATGCAGAAAATGCCAAAAAAATAGTCTTAAACAAAAAATCAAATCAAATCAAATATTTATTATTCCAATCATGGTCCCACAGGGGGCAGTTTCATAAATATAACAATTATGATTAATACAATAGAAAGTATATTGCTATAAACAGTAAATATATAAATAATTTTAATTGATAGTATATTCAGTAGTGATACAGTATATGTGGTACTATTGTATCTGATCTCTGCCAAAGTGCAATCCAGGAAATTCAAAGAAACGATATCACACATACCAACATAAAAAAAAATAATAATAATAAAAAAATATGTAATCCTTGTAATGCATATCCTAGTTTGTATTAAGAAGTGGCTAGTATATTTGGACTTGTGGATGAAACATTGGATATCTGCAAGAGCCACCAAAGGACAGTGCTTATGGATATGTTCAATTGAACATTCCACCTCGTGTCCCCAGCAGAACTCCAAGGTTATATAATATACAGATATATAAAGAGATATATTGCTACTCAGCCACAGACACCAAGGGACAGTGCTTCTGGAGATGTCCAGCATATATAGCTGTGGCATTCCACCTCGTGTCTGAGGCAGAGAAGCAAGATGAACATAATTGTGGTATTATTAAATTTTTACATAACTTGAGTAAATAAAATTTGATTGAAGAATTGTTTTTTTTTTGCAGAGAGGCTGCAAATATAAATATCTTGAATGAGTTCTGGTATGATTAAGTTTACAATTGCAATTTTGATAAATTTTCTGGAAGACTCTTAGACTTATTAGTTATTTTTAAAAAGTACCTACATTGTAGCAACCATATATTTATAGAAAAAAGAGTTGTGACATGGAACTATTGGATTTCAAAATATTTGAATTCCAAATTAGGAAAATATCCTGAAAGACTCAGACTTATTATATTTTGGAAAGGTGCCTGTCTTTCATGTTCATTTTTAATTGTTTCATGTGCAATTTCTGTTGAAGATACATGTTTTGTATTCAAATATAGGTGTGACCTGTGATATCCATTTTATTAAAGGGGCCGTCATGGCCGTGATTGTATGGTAGTTGGATTTACAACTACCTATGAAATCAGTG
>MJUT01046030.1:0-11046 GCA_002080005.1 Gigantidas platifrons | reverse complement strand
TGAGATGGAGATAGAGGGTTATAAATGGCAAGATCTGGAACGAATGGCACAAAACAGAACAAGGTGGAGGACTGTCGTCAGTGGTCAATGCACCACCAAGGTGCAACAGGCGTAAGCAAGTAAGCAAGTAAACACCATAACTCCATATCTCATCTAATCCATGCATGTAGATGAAAATCCTTCTACGCGTCAACCCGATAACCCGTAATCCATATCATTGGACCTGTCAACCTGATCCGCTAATCCATATATTTAAATGAAAATCACTGTACGTGTCAACCGGGTCTATTTTAAGCCATATATATATATCTGAAAATCCTTGTACGAACAAACTTATATATAATCCATATATGTGTCAGCTTGATCCACTAATCGATATATTTAGATGAAAATCACTGTACGTGTCAACCAGATCGATTAAGCCATATATGTAGATGAAAATCTTTGTACGACCAAACTTATCCACTTATCCATATGTGTCAGCCTGATCCAAAAATCCTTATATGTAGATTAAAAGCCACGTGTCAAACGGATCCACTAATCCATCCATATATAAATGAAAATCTACATGTCAACCTGATCCATTAATCCACATATATAGATGAAAATCCTTGTACGATCAAATTTATCCACAAATCCATATATGTGTCAGCCTGATCCAATAATCCTTATAGGTAGATGAAAATCTACGTATCAAACGGATCCACTAATCCATATACTATACATTGATGAAAATCCAACTTAATAAGAAAGACAACATTCTTTTTAAAGATAATGAGTAATTACCCTCTCCCACCCATATAGTCTGTCTTCCTTTTTCTTAATGGATGTGTTTTTGTTTTGTTTTTCTTCGTCTTGTGTACCCTATGTTGCCAGCTTCTCTGGATTATCTCCCTTTTTGATTGCCCCTTCCGTATTCTCTAACCTTTATTGGGATATGAATGTAAAGAATATAATTTAAGACAAGGAGCAATTACCTTCTCCCACCCATATTTTGTCCTTTTTCCCTAAATGGATGTCTTTTAAAACCTGTATTGGAAAATGCATGTAAACAATATAATCTAATTGACACAATCAGATGTTATAGATGTATTTTTTTAACATAATAAGACTTCATGACTTATTGAGCGATTATTATTTAGATGTTACATAACCACAGCATGATTATTCAGTTCAGGTAGATTTATCCAGATTTATCAATTTCTCTATAAAATATAGACATATACAATATTTTGCCGACTATAAGTATTTGCTGCTAAAGGCGAAATAGATTCACATATAAATAGATCACAGCTTCGTCAAAGAAGTTGACAGTTTTGTGCAGAGGGAATTACATTTCAGTGCTTGTTTTAGATTGTTCTGTTAGTGTATATTGATTTAGAGTAACTGTATTATCTGTTGCTTTCATAAGCCACACATTTTCTTGTAATCAGTTAAAAATATAGCATATGAAAAATATATACTAAAAGTTAATAATTAGTATTATGACACCTTGAATTACATAAAACGTTTGATCTCACAAATTTACAAGATTTTCTTGCACAACCTTTTACAACTGCAATTAGCAAAGCATTGTCCGTCTGCTGTTGATTTTAAGCGGACTGCCTCATGGATACTTATTTCAGTGTTCGAATGGACTTCGGTTTCGGACAAACCATGAAAAGTGGACAACCTGAATAGGTTTCTCGAAAATGTTGAATTTGTATCCTATGTCTATTTTGTCTATTTCCCAGCTTATATTGTTCGTATAATTTAAATTGTTATCATCTACGGAGTTAACATTACTACTATTAGTATTATCAGGTGTATTATCAGACGGTTTGTCATTTAAATGTGCTTGTAAGTCTTCTTCCTTTTGTAGAACCTGAATTCAGAGTAGGAGTTATTGATAGACCAACTGCGCATCCAAACATAGTTTCGTATGGTGATCGCTAAATATATTCCGACACGATCTTGTCGGTTTTTCTGAAACTGTAGACATTATATGCCAGTCGTCCAATTGGTTGTATTATTTTCTCTCATCCAACGTACGAGCATATCGTGAATATCACCAATAGATCTAAGATTGGGAGTGTCTTGGCTTACCATGAACAATTACTGGTTCATGTCACAACTTCTTTAGCTCTGTGATATAGCTTGGTGTAAATTCACGACCAGATTAAAAAAAAACGCGAATAAGATCAATAATATCCCTATATTTATACCAATTGATTGATTCTTAGAACATTGTTTACAAGATGCAATGATCATTCAGTAAATAAGCAAAAAACTTCATTTTTTTCTAGTAATTACGTGTAATTCCTGTACAATTGTAGTAAATATGAGTAATTACCAAGCCAATTAAGGATTACGCGTATTTACTGTTTTTCAGTTATTACGTGTAATTACTAATTAACGTTTATTTACTGTAACATATATACGTCCTTGTATTTATTCAACAATAATTCCATTTTAATATGTACATTGCTGTTTCTTGCATTTCATTGAATGTATCCACAGGCGCTTGACATAATATCAATAAAAAATCCATAGTCAACGGTAAGAAAATAGTGTCTTGTGTATTGATATATATTGATATTGGTCTATATTAATTGACAAGTCATTTTATTGTTTAGTCCTTGATATGTACTGATTTTGCTGTCATATGCTGTTTTATATATGTTAAACAACCATGACTGTTAAATGTAAATACCCCCTTGGGGACCTGATTTGAAAACAAAATTATTCTATTCTATAAGCAGTGTGTGTGGTATAGTGAAGTTCTAGAGTTATCTTTCTTTGATTGAAGGATCTATACCAAGTGCTCAGATTCACATGCATCTGTTCCATGACAGGACGTGGATTTTCAACGCCATATGTCACACTATGTGGTGCTTTGTAAGTGGTTGTCTCCGCGTACCCCGTTTTGCACAACTAAAATGCTGATATCCACAATCAATGGTATTTGGTATATTGTTGAAAATGACCAAGAAATCACAAACAACAAAAATTTAATAAACTGCTGATTTCTATGGGGATAGGAGGTAAGATAGTGATAAGGTAGTAGGATATTCATATCTCTGTCTAAGGAGGTAATATTTTAATATTTCTGGGTAATGAGGCAAGATGTTAGTAAATCAGGGTTAGGAGGAAACAGGTTGATATGTCTGTTTTAGGAGGAAAGAGTGTAATATTTTCTAGTTAGGAGGTAAGATGTTGACATCTCTGGTCTAGGAGGTAAAATATTCATATCTCTGTGGTCTGGGAGGGAATATATTGATAGATCTCATAAAATGTCGACAATTTCAAAATGCATACATGCAATACTATCTGGTTCAATAAACTCTCAAGGAATATTTAAGCCTTGGTATTGCTTTTGAAGACATTTTTCAGGAATACAGACTTTCTATTTGTAAACCGGACATTGTGAGGATACACCATCCCGGTGGTATAATGGTTAGCGTGCTCGCCTCGGTTGTGGCAGATGTAGGTTCGATCCCTAGTCGTGTAAAACCAAAGTCTATGAAATTGTTATTTACATGAAATATTAATGTGTCTCAGAGATTGTTGATTTGATTTGATTGATTTTTTGTGTTTTAACACCACTTTTAACAGTATTTCAGCTATATCATGACGACCAGTTTTAGTGGTGGAGGAAGCCGGAGTACCCGGAGAGAACCACCGACCATGGGCAAGCAACTGATAAACTTTATCACTTGCGGCTAAGAGTCGAGTGCATCCTTTTTTGTAATTTACAAAGCCGGGCGCGAACCCACGCCTTATTGGTGATAGGCTTGTATGAGTTGTTAGATCAAACGACCTAACTCATTGAGCCACCCGGGTCCCCGAGAGATTGTTGATTAAACGCCAAATTAACAATGTTCATGTTATATCATGGCGAGAACTTTCAACGAGTTATAGTTTGATGAGATGATGATGATGATGATGATGATGATGATGATGTTGATGATAATGATCGCTTTGTACTAGACCCATACACGGAGTAGATTTGTGAAACTGAAACAACAGTCCACGGGTAGACATGTCGCTCCACTAGTACACACAATCCTGACTCTGAGCTTACCTGTCCTTACTCATACTCTTTAGTGATGTGTGCTTAGTGGAGAAGCAGCAAATACCAATTTTATATTCTTTGGTTTGACCAGACCGAAGTTCGAACCCACGATTTATAGCACTCGAGTCTAGTACGCTAACCATTACACCACCAATGCGGTCTAAATTTTCTTGTAGTAATAGATCCAGGGGGGGGGCGCACCCGGCGCCCCACCCCCTCCCCCTAAAATTGGAAAAAATATGATCTTTTTGCGTAAAATCGTGATTTTTCACACGAAATACCCCAAAAAATGTTCGCGCCTCCCTCCGCTCGGCGCGATTTTCTTAAGTGCGCCCCCCTCCTAACTTGAAATCCTGGATCCTCACCTGAACACTACCGGTACATTGTATATTAAAAGTGTGAATATAATCCATTCATTTTAGTAATCTTTTTTAAAATTATCGTTCGAATCTCAAGACATGTCACATTCATATGTTTCTATTTTTTTTTTAGATTCAACACATGTATTTTGTCCACAAAATACCAAATGCTTCATAGAACAGTCTACAATAACCTGACTTACTATCCAGACATCGCTCGCGGCTCTAGAGATAGCGATGCATATTATTCGATTTGGTCAAATCAGAATGGTCAACATAACCCAATAACCTTTTAATTTGTACAATAAATTTGTCACTACATAGACTAAATAGGGTCGAATTAACTCGACAACCAAGAATTAGCTTTATTGTATTGCAGCATAACATACGTTGTCAGTCTATAAAGGTCGAACATGGTGCTTTAACATATGGTTAGATCTGTTAAACGGCGAAGCCCAAACCGAACCGTTTAAGAGGCCCAGCTGTTCCCCAGGAGCGCCACACCCGATCTTTATGGGCTACTTGTGAAATTTTTTTATCTGAACATTCTGAAAATTTTTTATCTGAACATTCTGAAAAAAATTTATCTGAACATTCTGAAATTTTTTTATCTGAACATTCTAATTTTGATACACATGTCCTCATGAAGAGAAAACAGAAATATGTAAAAGATTTAATACTATTGAAACAAAAGAAGCGGTCCGTATTGGATATTACGGGTTTCTTTTTCCGAATGAGTACTCAGGTAAAGGCCGAAGTGCGTATGCGAAAAAAAGAAACCCGCTATATCCAATAACGAGCAGCTTCTTTTGTTTCAATAGTAACGTATCTAATTTGTACAATAATAGTGTTGCTGAATAAAAGCCCCCAAATAATATGACATTTAATCCAACTATAACTTTAAAATTGATTTATTGATTTAAACAAATGTATATATCGCCAAACGATCGTGCTTTTCAATTTTTTTCCCAAGTAGTAGTATTAAAGCATCTTCGTTAGCCAAGGGTTACGATTCGGGTCCTCCTTCTAAGGGGACCCGAATCGTAACCCTTGGCTAGCGAAGATGATCTACAGAAGGGGGACCCTAACCCTAACCCTAACCCTTGGCTAGCGAAGATGATATTAAAGGTAACCAAATATATATCCTTATGTACCCATACACCCGATAGTTGTTTGTTAATTGCTATCGTAAAATATAAAACATTTATTTATAAGAATAATGTTATGGAAAGATTTCCTTATGGCACCCTCACCCAACTAACTAACACTTTACCCTAACCCTAACCCTAATCCTAACCCTAACCCTAACCCTTATTTTAAATTCTAATATGGCGTCCTTCAAACGCTTTGAGTCCAAACTCGTGGTAGAAATAATATATACCTACACCCATTGTAATTTATGACGTCGTCATCCTCAATTTAGAACGATATTTTACCAATTTTTACATATTAGAATCGAAATAATTCATGGAAGCCATATGTATATATTGTTTTTACCACGGGTAGGCCCTTTATGTCAGCTTTTTACCCCTCGCTAACACTCGGGGCAAAACTTCGTGACATAAAGTGCCTATCCGTGGTAAAAACAATATGTACATATATGGCTTCCATGAATTATTTCTTAAATTAATTTATAAAAAACAAAAAAATTGGGTTGGGGTGCCAAAGGAAGTCTTACCAATGTTATTATTATCTTAAATAAATTAAGAAACCAATTTGATAAATTAAAACTTAAAACATAGATCATGTTATTGTCAATCGAGTGCGACTTTATGAAAAAAAATCGATCGACCGTTTAAGGCCAAACAATACCAGAACTGTAGTACACATGTAATTGATGAACACGATGGTGACTGACATATATTTGAGGTGGAAACCGATTTCACTCCAGTCAGTTTAATTTACAAAGCTTTCGTGAGTGATGCACTGATGGAAAGCCGGAAAGACTGGTCATTTAAGAAAGGTATGTAATACTAGTATGTATACAAACATTCATTTAGGTTCATGGGGCCCGGGTGGTTCAGTGAGTTATGTCGTTGGATCTAACAACTCATACAAGCCTATCACCAATATGGCGTGGGTTTGCGCCCGGCTTTGTAAATTACAAAAAAGGGTGCACTCGACTCGCAGTCGCAAGTGATAAAGTTTACCAGTTACTTGCCCATGGTCTGTGGTTCTCTCCGGGTACTCCGGCCTCCTCCACCACTAAAACTGGTCGCCATGATATAGCTGAAATATTGTTGAAAGTGGCATTAAACACCAAATTTCAATTATTTAGATTCATAATAACACTTGCAGGAGCCGTCGTGGTCGTGAACGCATCCTACCTATCCATATATATGTAGATGAAAATTATTGTACGCGTCAACCTGATCCCCTAATCCATAACCGCTACAATATAACTGAAATATTGTTTTAAAGTGTACGTGTCAACAAGCACCCAGTCGAGGAAGAATTTAAAAGGATAAAATACATGGAGGTGGATAGGGCACACACTGAGGAAGCCGAAACACAACATCACTAGGCAAGCCCTACAGTGGAACCCTCAGGAAAAGCGTGGAAGAGGAAGACTAAGAAATACCTGGAGGAGAGACTTTATTGCTGAGATGGAGATAGAGGGTTATAGATGGCAAGATCTGGAACGTATGTCACAAAACAGAACAAGGTGGAGGACTGTCGTCAGTGGCCTATGCACCACCAAGGTGCAACAGGCGTAAGCAAGTAAGCAAGTAAACACCATAACTCCATATCCCATCTAATCCATGCATGTAGATGAAAATCCTTCTACGCGTCAACCTGATAACACGTAATCCATATCATTGGACCTGTCAACCTGATCCGCTAATCCATATATTTAAATGAAAATCACTGTACGTGTCAACCGGGTCGATTTTAAGCCATATATATATCTGAAAATCCTTCAGTGTACGAACAAACTTATATATAATCCATATATGTGTCAGCCTGATCCACTAATCCATATATTTAGATGAAAATCACTGTACGTGTCAACCAGATCGATTAAGCCATATATGTAGATGAAAATCTTTGAACGACCAAACTTATCCACTTATCCATATGTGTCAGCCTGATCCAAAAATCCTTATATGTAGATTAAAAGCCACGTGTCAAACGGATCCACTAATCCATATATAAATGAAAATATACATGTCAACCTGATCCATTAATCCACATATATAGATGAAAATCCTTGTACGATCAAATTTATCCACAAATCCATATATGTGTCAGCCTGATCCAATAATCCTTATATGTAGATGAAAATCTACGTATCAAACGGATCCACTAATCCATATACTATACATTGATGAAAATCCAACTTAATAAGAAAGACAATATTCTTTTTAAAGATAATGAGCAATTACCCTCTCCCACCCATATCAGTCTGTCTTCCTTTTTCTTAATGGATGTGTTTTTGTTTTGTTTTTCTTCGTCTTGTGTACCCTATGTTGCCAGCTTCTCTGGATTATCTCCCTTTTTGATTGCCCCTTCCGTATTCTCTAACCTTTATTGGTAGGATGGGGCGCAACGGTAACTCGAATAATACTGCGCCCTCTATCGGCACTATCGCTGGACGACCAGCGACCAGCGGGAGCGTAATATAACGACTGGATTATTCGGGTTAGCGCAACGGTAGATAACTCTTATTGGTAAATATAGAGAGGTCCAGAATCTGGTTTCTAAAAATGGCGGTTTTAGTACCTATCTTTAACGGGATTTTGTGAAGCTATTTTTGATTGGATACTTTTTTCAGAATGACCAATGGAAAGACCGATAACAAAACTCGAAACACCTTTCTCGTTTTATGAGATTTCGATGAAATTTCCTAAAAAAAAAAACGTTCGAAAAGACGAAATGGTTGGTATTTTTTTATAAAGAAGGGTGCATCACCCATATTGGAACATATTATTGCCATATTTACCTTTATTGAAAGTATAATAAGTTAGACTTTGAATTTTAACGTGAAAATATTATAAATAATACATTTCCGAGGTAGGGGTTAAAATAATCAGAGTTATTTCCCTTTTCACGGTTTTTGGTTTCCGAGTCATAAATTAATTTTGTCTTGTTCAATTTTTTTCAAATTTTAAAACGATGTTTAGAACTACAGTACACAGGTAAAGTTCCATTTTCAGCACAATCCTATGTATAGTTTCTGAGTTATGTTGTGATAAACTTTTTCCATCCCCCTTTTTTTTTAGTTTTGAAGGTGCCCGTCATGACATGTCAGTTTTCTAGTTTTGTCTAACATTGATCTTCTAGTATCTGCAGTATAACATGGCATAATTGTCAACAGCACCATTCCCAAATAAATATCATGTATTAGTGATTTATGAAGGAAAAAAGACTGAAAATGTACATTTTTTAGACAAAATGCATAGGAGGTACATTGTTGTACATTGTACATGTATGCGAGATTTGACCTTAAAACACAGAATTTTAGTGTATTTTATTATATTATAACCGACACATTTAGTAACTCGGAAAATGTAATTCTCGAAATTCTTTATTTCAATATTTCATATTTAATTTTGTTTTATAGTTTATTATTATTTCCATTTTTAAAGTAAGTGTTATAAATGTGTTTTACAAGTCAAATTAATCCCTATATGTGTATAAATAATTAATGCGGTTTATCCCCCACTTTTGTCAAGATTGTCTCTCAAAGATCAGAAGAAAATTTATTCAATTACCATTTATTGTTTATCTGTCACAACTGGACTTGACAAGCTTTTAATAATTTATAATTTAGTTAATCCTCCCCAAGCTATAACGCAAATTGTTATATAAACCACCATTAGGCATATTTATCATTAATCCTGTCTATCATTCATTTTTAATTACTCTGTTTGATTTTTATATTATTGTTGTTATTGTTATCTTCAGTTTTGCTGTTGACCGTTGAAATATACGGCTGTAAATAAAATATGGAAAACTTCTAGCGATTTTGGATTTTTGTTACGACAAATAGCTAGTTCCCCAGAAATACGTTCGTGTGATATCGGGTAGCAAAAGCACCGGTCATACATGGTGGAATATACCCGGATCTCAGTAGTGTACCTCTTGTATTAGCAAAGTGGAGAAAATGAACAATTAATGCCGTTAAATTAAAAGACATTTACACATTTCCTATATAAGGTGTGTTCAAATCGCTCGTGCTGAAATGAGACGTCGAAAGAAGAAGAAATGGACAACGCTAGTGACAATTTAATACTAAATTAATGTAATTACTAACATTATACCGTTCTGTACAACCAAGTTCAAGAAAAATGGATTTCACAAAATTTGCGCCATCAAAATTTAAAGGCAATTTTAAAGAAAACGCTCAGCGATGGTTTGATACATACGAATGTTTTGCAAATTTGTGCTCTTGGGACGAAATAACTTTTTGCACTGCTTTCCCGTTATTTTTGGAAGAATTTGCACAAATATGGTTTTTCGAACTTTCATCCGACATCTCGAAAAAGAAAGACGCTCTAAAATAAGAATTTTTGATAAAGTACCAGCATTGTTATGGACAAAATTTCCAAAGATACTGTGATTTTGATGATTTAAAACAAAATGAAGACGAATCGGTTGCTGACTTTATCAACCGATTATATACCATTACTGAAAATCTGGACATAAACGACGATAGAAAAATTACTAAAATGCGTATCAGATGCAAACCAGAACTTATTCATTTGTTTGGAAAGGAACCGGAAACGTTAGCCGAAACAGAGAAAGTATTACATCTGCAGAAGCTATTCATGGTTTTCTAAAGAAACGCGACTATATGACTTGATATAAAAGGAGTGACAATGGTGGAAATTTACATAACACAAACAGTAGATTTTGGTGGTTTGTTTTGGAACCAAAGAATAAGGGTTGGACTCGTCATCCAAACTTTATTCGGTTGGTGTCTTTAGTGTAGGAGTGACGACCTTAAGCTTTAGACCACACGGAAATTCAACAAAATTATTTTTGTAAAAAGCCAATTGCTTACTACTAAACCATTGTTGATCCTTTTGTACTTTGAACTTTACAGTAGCACCACATTTTTTATTGACACAAAACATAATATACATGATATTGTATGCAACAGTATTTTTTGTTTATTTTGTTCGTTACTAGATAGTAAATTTATTTCATTTATACTGTTAAGCTGTTCGTTATAATTTTTTATTTGTTAGGATCCCCGTTAGTAAAAGTCGAATGTACTTTTAGAAATAGGAAATATTTTTTTTTTAGAAAAAAAAAACAACAATGTCTTTTTAATAATTCTAATCAAGAAAAGATCTACACTAAGTAATAATGTTATTATTAGCGACATTGAGTATGATCACATTCTAAGATGACATGTACAAACTCTATTATTATGACTATATATTATATATTCCGATTAGCTACAGTTTGGACAAATGTTCCAGGAATAGGACTATTCGAGATATATAACTCAGTTATTGAAGTAAATAAACAAATATAAAATATAGTTAGAGCTATAAGAATGTGAAAAAAAAACCCAGCATTTTAGTGTGTTCTCTTGAGTGATTTTCAGACATTGTGAAATAAATGCATGTACTTTCATGCATTAGTGATAATTTTGTAGGTGCCGTTCACATTTTGTTTTTA
>MJUT01046021.1:656863-673525 GCA_002080005.1 Gigantidas platifrons | reverse complement strand
TCCAAAGCAAATTTTTGTTCAAATAAATTGAAGCTAGTGACTTCATTTCTTTCCTAAGAGATTTATTGGCATTGAAGCAAGGGCAAGAGTAATTAAAGGGTGTGTCATTTTGTCATTTAATTCTTGTAGAATAATTCGGATCAAAATATGAAATATATTTATTTTACGAAAAACACAATTTTACAAAACTTTAGAACTATTTTATCATGATCCAGTTCAATTATTGTACTTAATGATGTAGTGTAATGGAATCTTACAACAATTAAATCAAGTTGTGTTCTGGAAAACATGGGATCTATTGAAGTGGGCTGGCCTGAAATAAGTGACATTTTAGGAATACGTGATACCATGATCCAGTTCAATTATTGTACTTAATGATGTAGTGTAATCAGGGTTTAAAAAATCCTTAAGTCTGATGCCCGGGACTAGAAAATTTAAACTTCGGGCTTGCCATTTTTCCATGGAAAAAGGCTGTCGGGCATGCCTTTAATAAAATAAAAACTCCACTTTTTTCTAAACGAATTGTTTTCAATTCAAAACACATGCAAGTTTTTGTCAATCATCTCATTTCACTCTAAATAAGTACTGTAAAAGCTATTTTAAGAACGGTAATACACATCCTGGACAGATCGATATTCCTTATGAATATTAATGAGTTCTGAATCACCTATGTGCTTCCCACATACCTATGTAAAGTCAAGCGTTGGAATAACATTGATCAATCATGTGTTTATGTTGACAAATTTTGAAAAAATATAACCCATACATTTGGGATGTTTCAGAATACAAATGTATATTATTAAAAATACAGTTTATTCTACATTGTATATATATTTTAACATATTAGACATATAATTTAATAATAGATGGGAAATTGTTTAATTGATCAAAGAAAATATTAAGTGGTTATTTATTTATTTATCTAATTGTCTGAGGATCAATGTCACACAGGATTAAAGAAGGTGTAAAGATTATAAGAAGTGTTAATGGGAATTAGAGGATACAAAAACATTTTACATGTATTGTCTTGTCTTGTATTATGTATTATTGAGTAATAGAAACATGGGTATTAATAGCTTGGATAAAATGTTGTAAAAGAAGAGTCATACTTTGGATGTCAAACTAAAACCATATACTAAATTTATTTGGAAACTTTGTGTTTAGGAAATGTGATCTTGTATATAAATTCGTTATTTAATAAACTATATATTGGTGAGAACTTAGTATCTTTATGAGTAATTGACAGTGATGCCATATCAAGGAATGTGTTCCTGAAGTAAAGCTAGTTCCCTCACGAAAACAATTGTTATAGCCAGGCCACAATGAAGAGTACATTTGGCCGTGGTAAAAATCCAACAAGTTCTGCTATCAAACTAAAGAAAAATGTAACTGTTGCTAAAGGTTATGAAATTGATAAAAATTGTATTTTTGCCTTAGTTGAAAGTGAAACTTTTGTAAAGAATATGGATACTACTAACTCAGCTCAAATGATCAGTGAATTAGGTATTAAAATAAATGATAATTTATGTCAAACTCAAAGAGATAAGCTCATACAGCTGCTTATAAGAAATAGAAATGTTTTTGCGAAAGACTTGTCAGAACTGGGGAAAACTAACTTGCACTACCACAGAATTGACACAGGCGATGCAGCACCAGTACGGTCTGCACCTTACAGACAAACACCCGAGTTAAGAAAAGAAACTGAAAAACAAATTCAGCAAATGATAGATAATAATATCATTGAACCCTCCACTTCTCAGTGGTCATCCCCAATTGTATTAGTAGCTAAGAAAACAAAAGATAGGGATGGAAACAAACAATACAGATTTGCTATTGACTATCGGAAGCTAAACAAAGTTACAGTGCCAACTTCATTTCCAATTCCTAGAATAGATGATGTATTTCACACAGTCGCAGACTCAAAAACTTCCATTTTTACTGTATTAGACCTCATGAGTGGATTTTTACAGACTCCTTTAGACCCACAAACAAAACACAAATCTGCATTTGTTACTCACCAAGGTGTTTACCAATTCAAACGTTTAAGCTTTGGCCTCATGAATGCACCAATGGCCTATCAAATGCTTATGACCAAAGTTTTGAGAGAATTAAACTGGAAAATCGCTCTTGTCTATATTGACGACATTTTAATATTTAGCAACAATTTTGAAGAACATTTGAAACATTTAGAATTGGTTTTTAACAAATTGAAAAAAGCAAATTTGACACTAAACCCATCAAAATGTCACTTTGCAAAAGAAGAAGTCACTTACTTAGGTCACATATTATCAAAATCAGGTATTCAAGTGAATCCAGAAAAAAATATCTGCAGTCAGCACATTTCCAGTACCAAAAAATGTAAAACAAATACGTAGTTTTCTTGGTTTATGTAACTATTATAGGAAATTTGTTCAGGACTATGCAAAAATATCATTACCCCTTACACAACTGACTCACAAAAATAGTAAATTTTCATGGACGCCAGAATGTCAAACAGCCTTCGATACTCTGAAACAAAAACTTGTGTCTGCACCAATTTTGACTTTCCCAAATTTTAATAAACCATTTGTTTTGTCAGTGGATGCTTCTGATTATGCCATAGGATACGTGATTGGACAGTAAAGCCCAACATCAAACCTTGAACATGTTGTAGCATATGGTGGCAGAAATCTTAAATCAAATGAACAAAAATGGCACATAAATGAAAAAGAAGGGTTAGCACTTAAAGAAGCTATTTTACACTTTAAACCTTATCTCTCAACAAGCAAATTTAAAGTTTATACCGACAACATCACAGTCCGCTGGCTAGAATCAATTAAAAATGCACAAGGTAGACTTGGTAGATGGGCATTAGAGCTACAAGGGTACAATTTTGAGATAAATCATCGACCAGGGAAGAAGAACCCTGCCGATGCATTATCTAGACGAGAATATGAAGAACAGTCTGAAACCAATTTACCCCAGGCACAAAATGAGAACATGGTATCCACCTTGTCAATGAATGATAGCAACTACACAGCAGTAACCTTTGAGTATCCATGGGATGACCAAAAACAACCATCAGTAATTCTTAGCATTGATGAAGATATAGAAAATGCTGATCCAGATATAAGCCCAGAAAAATTGCAGCAGAGATCAAATTTCAGCCATCTGCAGAGACAATGTCCAGATTACACCGATATATGGAATTTTAAATTGAATGGATCAGTACCTGATGAACGCAAAATAAGGCTCGACAACTTGATGCCAAAGCCTACCATTATGAAATTGAAAATGGTATTTTATTTCACTTTTATAGTACACGATCCAGATCTCTACCGAAAGGACAAAGTGTGATTAAGCAACTAGCCATACCAAAAGTATTGAGAAAAGAGGTACTAGAGGCTTATCATGACAACGTTCTTGGCTGTCATCAAGGACAAGAGAGAACATATGAAGCTATACGACAGAAGTATTACTGGCCAAACTTGTATACAGACATATCAACATATATAAAATCCTGCAATGTCTGTCAGCAATCAAAACGCAACACCCATTGTCATCCTGTGCCATTACAACCAATGCCAATTGAAGAAATATTTTCAAGATGGCACATGGACATCATTGAGCTACCATTGACACCTGAAAAGTATCGTTACTTGTTACTGGTGGTGGACAGCGGATCGAAATGGTGTGAAGCATTTCCCATGCGTTCACAAGAAGCAACAGAAGTCGCCACTATCCTTTTCAAAGAAATCATCTCGCATTATGGTGCACCAAGAACCATTGTCTCAGATCGGGGCCAAAACTTTTGTCAAAATTAGTGTCTGCATTATGTGAGCTTCTACAGATTAAGCGCAAATATACAAGTGCCTACCACCCACGGACCAATGCTGCATGTGAGAGGATGAACTCGTTCATTGTTCAGTCCTTAAGGGCTCAACTTGAAAAACAAACAGATTGGCCAAATTATATAGCACCTATTATGATGGCATACCGAATGACCCCAGCAACACAATCCACACAGTTCTCACCTTTCCACCTTCTATTTGGACAAGAGATGAGAGCACCGATAGATGTTACTTTGATCCCGAAGTCAACCATGGCACGTACTCACAAAGACCATCTCAATGAAGCAATTAAACAATTACAAGTAACCAGAACGATTGCTGCAGAAAATATGCAAACGGCACAAGAAAAATACAAAACTCAACATGATAAAAAAGCAGTTAAACCTTCATTTCTACCAGGTGACAAAGTAATGCTGTTTTGCTCAAAAACACCAAAAGGACAATCTCCAAAAGTCATAAAGAGATGGACAGGGCCATATACTATCACAACATTAGGACCACCAAACACATTCAAACTAAGACGAGACAAGGACAACATGCTACTGAAGACATTGGTAAATGCTGGAAGACTCAAAATATTCAATAGTAAAACAGATCGACCAGATTATTTGCTTGATGAGGAAAGTGGTCCATTTTCTCCAGAAGAAAAAGATAATGATAATGAAGATAAGGATGATGCAAATAAGTCAAACAGCCAAACAAACACACCAAACAATCGCAGTAGAGTAACACCTCAGGAAACTCAAAATGATGATTTGGTACAAAACACTCAGAGACAAGCTAGGTCAACAGCAACTATACCAAGTTCTCAAACAATGGAACAAAATAAACCACAACCGTTGGAAATAACACCGAATGACATTGAAAAGGTTTTGTCATCAGCATGGGTCAACAAAAAGCTATGCTACAAGGTTAAGCTTAAAAATGTTTCAAAGAATGAGTGGGTGCACAAAGAAAAGGTACCACAAAACATGAGACGTGATTTTCACGAAAGCAGAACCCAAAGTGGAAAAAAAAGAAAAAGGCCATTACATCAAAACAAACATAGATTTTTCGAACAAACAGATCAAACACACCAAGTTACAAGTATTAAAAATTCTGATGAAAAGCAGTTTACAAAAAGACCAGTTGTACAGTGGAAAATATTTCCGGTTCAGTCTGTAAAATTAGAACACAACCAATTTTATGTAAGGACATTACAAAGAAACAATAAAATTTCACCATATATCCCTTTAAGTAAGGTGGATGGTGAAGATCGGTATGCATTCCTGGAATTACTACAATATTTCATAGGTGAACAAACTTTTGAAACTATGTTGATCTTAACAGGAAAAAACTTAAATGAAAATGATTCCTCATCTACAAGTTGTTTTGTAACGGGTTCTCATATAACTCATTTTAAAATAGAAGATGGTATCCCAAAATGTTTTATATATTACGAACAAAAACATTTGTATGATCCTGAATGGATTCCCTTTCAAACCTGTCCCCAATGAATATTAAGTACATTTCAAAACCAATATGAACGAGCATATGAGGAATGTTAGCAATAGAATAAAAAACAAACAAACAAACAAACAAATTCTCAACCATTTTAACCACACTTACTGGACATTGAAATAAAATCTAACACATGTGGGTAAGCTAGTCTTTCCTCTAAATCTTTTTCTATCATAATGAAGAATGTCAATTAAGAAGTCATGATTAGTAGAATCAGATTAATAGCTAGAGTGTCTGCGAGTTAAATCCTGCTGGACAGACAATATGACTTAGCTTTCATGTTAGTAGTTTTGACTACTCAGTTCCTTAAACTGCAGGTAGACGGCACAGCTACTGAAGTACATTTCAAAATCATTCGACTGTCGGCATTGCAAACTTCTTCAGTGATAGAAAAAGATATATTAAATGATCGCTATATATACATTTTTGTACCAAATAGCCATCATAAAAAAAAAATGTGTGTTCTGACAACCTTTCCACAGCATATTTTTGGTAATATTTTTCCTTAAATGGAATAAACTATAATAACAATTAACAGACATGTGTTATATTAGTTGTATTTTATTTTTGAACAAATTTTTGTGAAGGATAAATGTGTTCAGTTTCTGATAATATTTTATTTTATAAAAAAGTAATCACTGCAATAGAATGTTAAGCAAAATAATTGTATGCTGACAAGAGCTATAAGATTGATATTTACCCTAGTAATTGAACTTTAGTTAATAAATGTTGATTAAGTCATTAAAGTAATCCCTTTAAAGAAATAAGGAATAACTTGAAATTAATAAAATTGAGAAATTAAATGAATCAAGCATGTTAAGGTCAGTGGTGTCATATATTATTATACATTGGTTGAACTTTCCTAAATGGTACAACGATGGAAAATGTTAAACATGGTAAACTGGTGGACCATGAAGTCACCTACCAATGGTGGACCATGAATTGAAGTCACTTACCAATGGTCGGACATGAAGTAACCAACCAATGGTGGACCATGAAGTCACATATCAATGGTGGATCATGAAGTAACCAACCAATGGTGGACCATGAAGTAACCAACCGATGGTGGACCATGAAGTCACCTACCAATGGTGGATCTTGAAATAACTAATAGATGGTGGACTCCACAAAGTTGGACAAATTACGTTCATGATTTTAAAAATAGTGCAACTCATTTGGGACACAACCTGGAGCAACTTTGTGTATATTTTACTGATATTGATGAACTGTGCTAAAACTTAAATGTCAGTAGAAGTGTAGTGAGGAAGAGTTCAGTGGATCTAATTTCAATATAACTGTCATTGTGCTATTTTGTTTTGTTTTTCGCCCTAAGTGCAAATAAATATCTGAGAAATCAATGAACTTAGTTGAATTCAGGACTAGTTTCATATTATATAGAGAAACAGAACATTATTCTATATTGTGCTTCCTTTATGTTGACAAAACTATGAACAGTAATAATTTCTGACTGGATTGCAGAGACTTATTGAACTTTTCTTGTATATTTTCATAATCATGATCTGATTTAAATAATTTTTGAGTTATGCCAAATATTATTTTCAATGATATATTTATTCACATTATTTAGTCGTTTCATTTGCTTCGTAGCATATAAAAATGGAACATGAATATAAATTTAGCATTTCAGTTACTCGGATGATTTTTTTCACTCACCATTTCAATGAATACTTATTTAATTAATGTTTTATTTCAGTAGATGACATTTGAATTAATAATCATGTTTTTTTTTCGCTCATAATTATAACTTATTCTTGATATTTTATTCAATACTTCATGAAGTATATCAATGAGCTCATTGACCATGTGATGGTGGGAATTTTGTCTGTATTGGTGAACTTCATTGAACTTCCCTGATATAGACAAGTCCAAACCTAAACATTTATATATATTTTTCTGTACATACATTTTTACTTAATCATGCTTTTGTTATAGATTTTCACAGGCCACCTAGATTATTTGTCATGTTGCTATGTTTATTCATTACATTTAATTATTTTAGAATTTACATTATTTTATAAAAGATTGCGGGAGCAATCTTTTGGGGAACAATGGGGAGAGTATAACCCATACATTTGGGATGTTTCAGAATACAAATGTATATTATTAAATATACAGTTTATTCTACATTGTATATATATTTTAACATAATAGACATATAATTTAATAATAGATGGGAAATTGTTTTTATTGATCAAAGCAAATATTAAGTGGTTATTTATTTATTTATCTAATTGTCTGAGAATTAATGTCACTCAGGATTAAAGAAGGTGTAAAGATTGTAAGAAGTGTTCATGGGAATTAGAGGATACAAAAACATTTTACATGTATTGTCTTGTCTTGTATTATGTATTATTGAGTAATAGAAACATGGGTATTAATAGCTTGGATAAAATGTTGTAAAAGAAGAGTCATACTTTGGATGTCAAACTAAAACCATATACTAAATTTATTGGAAACTTTGTGTTTAGGAAATGTGATATTGTATATAAATTCGTTATTTAATAAACTATATATTGGTGAGAACTTAGTATCTTTATGAGTGATTGACAGTGATGCCATATCAAGGAATGTGTACCTGAATAAAGCTAGTTCCCCCACGAAAACAATTGTTATAGCCAGGCCACAATGAAGAGTACATTTGGCCTTGGTTATACTTTTATGCTACTGACTGTCTAGTTATCTAATGATCAACATTGGCATTCTAATTTTACCCACCTTTTTAAACTATTACATTGTATAATGTCAAGTAAATGACTTTTGATTCGTTTAAACCTAATCATACATTGTATCATGATATCATTCATAGTGTTTTCAACAAAATTTGTTGGTGTGTGTTTGATGTAATTTGATTAAGAATAATAAATAAGTAATCATCTATACAACATTTGTTGGTGTGTGTTTGATGTAATAATAAATAAGTAATTAAATGAACTACATTTCTGTACTTTGGGGAAAATGTTGAAATGAAGGCATCAGTGATCTTACTGTTTACATACCTCACTAATTTGTAGTGAATATACACACTGTATATGTTGACATTCACACACCATGATATAATGTGCTATACTTGTGTCTTGTCCTTTGTCTTGTTTTTAGGACAATGAAATATGTTTAAATTAACCAAATCATTATGTTTAAATTAACCAATATTGGGTTGCACAAATCTCAATTAAATGTAAGTCTCAATTAAACCTTAAGTGTATATTAATACCATGTACCGTTCAAGTAATTTTAAGTGTCAGTTAGGTTTTAATTGACACTTAAATCTAAATAAGGTTTGTGCAACCCATTCCAAAACGTTATGTTTTACTTGACTAAATAATTATGTTTTACTTAGCCAAATCATTATGTTTAGAATAACCAAATCATTATGTTTTACTTGACTAAATCATTATGTTTTACTTAACCAAATCATTATGTTTAAATTAACCAAATCATTATGTTTTACTTAACCAAATCATTATGTTTAAATTAACCAAATCATTATGTTTAAATTAACCAAATCATTTAAATTTCTATGATGATGTTGTTTTAATATTGGATTATTTATTGTACTATTTTTAGATTATACAGAAATTAAACAATATTGGTGAGGAAGTGGATAGTGAAAGATATGCTAGTATTAGGAAAACACTAGAAATTTTACATCAACATGGTTGTATCATTTCCCATGTTCCAGAATTCCCAGATGTCCTGAACTTAACAGAAGAGGAAATTAAAGAGCAGGCAGAGAGACTTCGATTAGTACATGCTTGTTTATTAACCCCAGATCTGTTTCTAGAAAATGAGGTATCCATCACCATTTTAAAAAGGAAGGCATTTTATCAAATCCAAAAAATTACTGGTTTGAAAACAGTTACTGAATTAATGAAGATGAAATTTGAGTGTAAATCACAGGAAGAATGGACTCGTCTTCAGCCGTACATCACAAAACAGAAGGAGGCTTTACCATCAATGTTTTCTAAAGTAGACTACTTACTACAACAAGGAATCAGCATAGAAGAAATAAAGAAACACCCTCGAGTTTTAATATTAATGCATAAAGATTTGAAATTTAGGATAGAATGGATAACTAAGGTAAAGTAAAGTAAAATAAAACCTGAACATGATTTTTATTTTGGGTGTTCAACAATATTTCAGCTATACAAAAATGTATCATGGCGACCAGTTTTAGTGGTGGAGGAAGCCGGAGAGAACCACCGACCATGGGCAAGCAACTGGTAAACTTTATCACTTGCGGCTGCGAGTCAAGTGCACCCTTTTTTGTAATTTACAAATCCGGGCGCAAACCCACGCCGTATTGGTGATAGGCTTGTATGAGTTGTTAGATTCAACGACCTAACACATTGAGCCACCCGGGCCCCAAACCTGAACATGTAAATAATTGTATTTGTTAGTTATCATTTTTTATGAATCTCAATATTTTATCCAATGTGATTCTTAGGAAGACTGCCACTTAGTTAAAACACCATCTTTTTTTCAATATTTTTGTAGATTTCCGCAAATTCACAAATTGACACCATTATGAAAAGAAAGTTTAATCAGGTGTTGGTCAACAATTCCACCAATATCAACAAAACGAACAATCACATTTCACCTCAACTTATTAAACTTAAAAAAGACCATGACATTTGATGTGGAAATCCAGGTTCTGACTAGGGACAGGCAAAAAGATGTGCACAGATTCACAAGCATTTATTACAGGACGCATCAATCTAAGACTCCCCCAAAAAACATTTTCTGATCTAATAAAAAATCATTCAATAAATTTGATTGGCCGTAGTATTACAATTGGACAAGGCGCCTTATTCAACATTAAATAGACGGAATTTGTGGTCAGAAACATATGAACTGGTCAATATTATTACCTCAAGAAATTGTCCAATTCAGACACCCCAAAGAAAATTATATTTTTACGCTATCTTTTTTCAGTGGCAATGCTTTTTACTCGACTCTATTCAAGCTTATGTTCGTCATGTTAGAACTCTTATGTTTATTTATTTTTACAGAAATGTCCCTTTGTTAGTCCAAGAACTTTGCTTGGTTTATGCGGATTTACATATCTTCAGACATATAAATTAAAATTGAGGAAAGGCCTTGGACTATATAATATTTTTGATGGATGTAAAACACAACAGGAAGCAGTAAACAAACTTATGACAAATTATTTTTTGGAACAAGATTATGATGAAAATGAGAATTGTGAAGAACCCAAGGGGGCTAAAATTGAACATTTGAAAGCAATAATGAAAAATAGAGACTATCTTATCAGTGTTGGTATTTCACCTACTTGTATGGTAGACAACATATACTGCTTGTACGCAACATTCTCTGATCTCAAAATTTGTGTTGAAGAAACAAAAAAAGTACACAGAAAGTTGAGATGCGATCAGCTTATGTCAAATATATTGGAAAAAATGCAGAAAAAGAGACAAAGATCATTTCCAAATCTAACTAAGCTTACTTCAAGGTGTATTCAAGAAAAACTAGAGCTGACTAACAAGGAATTGCAAGACATACAACAATATCTGCCATCTACACGAGCAGGATTACTGGAGTCTGTTTTGTCAAAAGTAAACTTCTTATTGGAGGAGGGATATAGTCGTGAAGATATTAAGGAACATCCTGAGATTTTGACTAAACCTTTATTATTTATACAAGGAAGGTTGAATAGAATGAGAGAGGTATAAACAGCTAGTGTAATGATTTACCTATAAACTTAGACAAGTATAAAAAGCTAGTGTAATGATTTACCTATAAACTTAGACAAATATAAAAAGCTAGTGTAATGATTTACCTATAAACTTAGACAAGTATAAAAAGCTAGTGTAATGATTTACCTATAAACTTAGACAGGTATAAACAGATAGTGTATTGATCTACCTATAAACTACATGTAAGACAGGTATAAACAGCTAGTGTAAATGATTTACCTATAAACCTACAGGTATAAACAGCTAGTGTAATGATTTACCTATAAACCTAGACAAGTATAAACAGCTAGTGTGATGATTTACATATAAACTAAGACAGATATAAATAGGTAGTGTAATGATTTACTTATAAACAGGTATAAAACCCTAATTTATTGATTTATCTATAAACCAAGACAGGTATAAACAGCTAGTGTAAATGATTTACCTATAAACCAAGACATGTATAAACAGCTAGTGTATTGAGTTACCTATAAACTTGGACAGGTATAAACAGCTAGTGTAATGATTTACCTATAAACTTAGACAGGTATAAAATGCTAATGTATTGATTTACCCATAAACCAAGACATATAAACAGCTAGTATAATGATTTACCTATAAACCTAGACCGGAATAAACAGCTAGTGTATGATTTACCTATAAACCTACAGGTATAAACAGCTAGTGTATGATTTACCTGTAAACCTAGACAGGTATAAACAGCTAGTGTATGATTTACCTGTAAACCTAGACAGGTATAAACAGCTAGTGTAATATGTAACAATCACTTTCAACAATATTTCAGTTATATCGTGGAGACCAATAACACTGACCTGTCAGTGACTTGTGACAAGTCAGTGGTTTTCTACAGGCACTCCAGTTTCTTCTACCAATAACACTGACCTGTCAGTGACTTGTGACAAGTCAGTGGTTTTCTACAGGCACTCCAGTTTCTTCTACCAATAAAACTGAAATATTGTTGAAAGTGGCATTAAACACCATAAAATCAAACCAACCATTATGATGTTGGGCATACTAGTGATAGTGGCTGTGAAATTACCATTTTCCATGTATATTTCAGGGGGATGAAAATAGCCAACCATCATTAGAAGTATTATCAATGAATACATCAGAAGTATCTCGGATTAGTCAGAGTATACAGAAGTATAGATCTTCTCTTGGAAATGCCAAATCCAAATTAGAGGCTTTAGGAGAAATGTTAGAAGTTGACAAGCATTCACTATCAGTTTTTGATCCCCTCAAGTACAGACAGCTGAAGGATCTAAAACCTACTATAGAGTACCTCTGGAGCATTGGAATTACCAGTGAAAGTATTGTCAATGATATCTTGTGCCTAAAAATGTCTTTGAAATTGTTAAAACAATCTGTGGAGAAATTACAGAAGGACGGAGTAGAGGATATAGATCTAATGCAAATTACAGCAGTGGCCAACAAAATGATGCCACAAAAACGGCCGACACATCAACAATATGTCAACAAAACATTCATCAGAACTAAATTGTCAATTCCTCAAGAAGAATGGAAGAAAGTGGAAAGAACATCTTTCAGAAATTCATCAAGAGTATTGGTGAAGAATTTCAAGTTACTGACAGATAGTGGATTTACTACTGATTCCTTAAGATGTTGTCCATATGTAATTGGCCATTCTTCTGATGTTTTAGAAGAACATTTACAAAAGTTGAAAACAATGGAGGATTTACTAGTCTACAAGGATTTATTCGCTGATAAAAGAAAGCTTGTTAATTTATTACAATATATAATTGAAAAAAATAATTATTTCAGAAGAGTTGTGAATGATGATGAAATATTAGGAAATGACGAAGCCAGAGTATCTTTGTATTTTTCAAAGAATGATGAAAAATGATCAATAAAGAATCTGACATTAAAATATAACACTTGTAGTTTTTTACTTCACCTTTCCAAAGGCCATGTGAGCTTTTTCATATCATCTTTTTCACAGCCACAAGGCAAAAATTAAACCAAATATTGGTGTTTCCCTTTTAAAATAATATTGTTTGAACTATTCTATTCAAAAGTAAAAAGTGTATACTCTAGAAATATTTAGTAATGGTGGCCATGAATGGGTGGGCTGTCGTGCACAATTTTGTAAGAGGATTACCCAAGGACCATCCCAAAGCCAACAAGGTTTGAAATAATTTGGTTGTGGTTTCAGAGGAGAATATTTTCCAATTATTTTTTTTGTCAAAAGCAGCCCAATTTTAATATTTTCGTAAAAAATCGGCTAAGCACATGTTTCAGCAAAACCTATAATATATGTGGGACTACTCATGTTACAACTATAAAAAATTTCGCTCATTTGTTTAGTTTAGAAAGTGTAGCTTTATTGGCTCTGTAGGTTTATTTTGCCCCCTATATTTTATTTATAGCCACAGCAGCCATGTTGGATCATCAAATATTTTATTTATAGCCACAGCAGCCATGTTGGATCATCAAATATAATTTTGAAATCTGACATCCTTAGGATGATTAAACCCAACATTGGTTCAAATTGGCTAAATGGTTTCCAGAGGAGAAGATTTTTTAGAATTTTTTTTTACAAAGAGCACCAAGCAATAGTAAAAGTGCACTTAACTCCTTCATGAGCGAATGAGTGATTGTTGTTTAATGTGCAAATGAGCAATTTTTCAAATATATCATGGCAAGTTACAATTGATGAGTCTCAGAGATGATGATAATGTCCACTTGGTACTAAACCAACATGCTTAGTTGGATCTTTATAGTGCTAGCTTACTAAAACAACAGTCCATGGCGCCCTCCTCACATTAACCTGATTCTGAGCCTACCAATCTTTGCTCTTACTCTTTAATACTGCAGACAGAGGGGAGAAGCAACAAATACTAATTTAATAGTCTAATAGCGAGCACAGAGAGCTCTACAGCAACATGGGCATGCAACACACAGTTGGGTTTGCCTAATGATGAGATTGAAATCCTTTCGTCCGGAAGTTGATAAAAGTTGGCATGTAATATATTACAAAAGTCAGTCGATAGGTGGTTGTCTTAAGTATTTTTTCCGAAATTTTTTTTTTATGTCAACAATAAAAACTTTATATTTTGTGATATTCAGCTTTCACTCAAATATATACACACTGGACAGACAGAAATGCTGTGCCCGCATCTAGGCAATGCCTACTCCATATTAGGTCTACGTGAGCACATTAATCATTACACCACTGATGGACTTCCCATTGATTCAGGTGAGCTAAAAAAAAAACTAGAGGCTCTGGAGAGCCTGTCATTGCTCACCTGGTAATAATTGGCAGGGTAAATCCTTAGGAACGTGAAGTCTAACAAAGATTCATATTTTCTTGCGACTTAAGACACAATTTATTGAATGTGTGCTCCATAAATTCTGAAAACCTAAAGTCAAAATTAAAATCTCCCATGGTAAGTATATTAGACTGCTTAAGTTTTAATTCTTGAAGAAGGTTATCAACAAGCATATTTTTCAAGTCTTTCTGTTTGTAGATAGGAGCAGCATAGAACAAATAAAGTCAACTGGCTTGGTACTTTCTGAGAAGAACAACTCGGTATAAATTCCCATTGGGTCTTGTAGGCTTCTGTTAAACTTTGTTCGTCTATGGTGGCCATCTTGAATTTCCAATCGGAACCAAATTTACAATTTAGGTAGAGGACCATCCATAGATCATTCATACCAGAAAACAAATTCAATTGAATCAGTAGTTTCTGACCAGAAGATTTTTAAAGATTGACGAATCAGAAAACATTATCTATCCCTGGCAGCCATGTTTAATTACCGATCAGCACCAAAATTACAATTCTGGTAAAGGACCTACCGGTATGTTAAACTTCATCCGTCAATGGAGGTCACCTTGAATTTCCAATCTGCACCAAAATAATAGATCAGGTGTAGAACCATCCAAGTAACATTCATATAATGCAAAATATTCAATTTGTTGTGTAGTTTCTCACAAAAAGGTTTTTCAATGAAATTCCCATACAGTCCAATGGTCCGCTGATGGTGGCCATCTTGGATGGAGGTCTGGGTCACATGACATTATTTTGAAAGTTGACCACCTAAGGACCATTCATGCCACGTTTGCTTTAAATTGACTTACTGGTTTCAGAGGAAACAATTTTTAAACAATCGAATCGTTTAATGCTAGCGCTCATGTAAACCGGAAGACACTGCTTAACACATGTGTCGCAATCTTCTGCCCAGACAAAACTATTGTCCATATAGAGTCAATTGTAAGAGGGCGAGTAACTTAAATATCAGAAAGAGCATGCATACAACATTCATATATTATAAATCCCCCTCAATATCGGGTACTTGTATGCACGTTTGCTCATCTATCAGTATTTCTTTGTTGCAACGCGGATTTTGCGGATGGATATTTCAATATCTAGAAATTGATATTGTGTTTGCAGCGCCCGCCCTTGTCCGAGTGACACCCTGCCCTTTGTGACTAACGTGGATGTCTTTTTCGTAAACACAAGTGCCCTTTTTATATGTGTTTTCATTTTTTGTCGCTTATATGTCGCCAGTTTGGTTCACGTTTCGAACTGTTTAATGTTTACATTGTAGTGCCCCATATCTAATTTGAATATGTCAAAGTTAAATTTAGAACATTAACTAATGTAACGTATATCGATCGATTTTCTGATTAAATTTCACGGTAATTATAAAAATTTGAACTTTGAAATTCATATCATTCACAATGCCTTCCCGGAAAAGACGTTTGAAAGAAAGTGGCAAAGGAAAACAAAAGTTTGACATCGTATTTTTCAACTTCGTAAGTCGATATAAAAAATGAGTTATTTCCCTTTGTTATACATTTGTACTTGAAACAAACCAAAATTAACAAAATCTAATATGCCACTTACATTATTTTATTATCAAAACACAATAAAACCACTTAAGTTTAATCTGAAATAAAAACCTGTCTACTTAAACTGAAACAAAGACAATATTTAGCAACAACCCGTTCTATACATTACCTGTAGTAATAACACACATGCGTAAATAGACATCCATTACAATACAGAAATTTTGAAAAACTTTATAACATTGGTATAAAAAAAATTTAAGATCAATTATATCAAATTTTGTTCTACTTTGGATGGAAGTTCATATTTTTCTAGGCAGCAATCTTTATTTTTTTAAGTAAATGAACCACAGATTAACCCATTAAATAGAAAATTAACTGATTCTGACACTCCTAGAAAAAGACATAGTGGTCACAAAGTGGGCTTTGATAACAATTGGAAGTTAAATCGACCATGGCTTGAGTGTGTTGAAAATAGTATGAAGTGTTTCTTGTGTACCAGACACAATATGAAAAATGTATGGGCTACAACAGGATGTGTGTCACTTAGACTAGATAAAATTAAAGAGCACGAATCAAGTACTGACCATATTAACTCGGTAGCTATAGAAGCTCTGCGCATTAAAGTGCCCTTTTTCAGCCAACGTTTACGCATAAAAGTTACCTTTTCAGAAGTAGAACCCTACCCTTTTGAAATCCTAGCTAGAACACTGGTTTACTATGCAAGAGACTTTGATTTTCGTACTGCGTCTGAAAATTGACATTTGAACAACAAAAAATGCGT
>MJUT01046021.1:618553-631092 GCA_002080005.1 Gigantidas platifrons | reverse complement strand
TTTTTTTTTATAGTTATGACATATAGTGTACTCAAAATGCCACAGTGTATTGAAAGTGGACATATTTTTGTAATCGTCATTCATATTGCACGATTCGTCACAATGTCCGGAATTTCATTTCATTTCAAACATTAACGAACTATTGTTGCCACATTTCATTTATGAAAAGGTCAATACATGTATCATGTTTATTGAAATCTTTCGTATCCATTAAGTATTTTGAAAGTGATTCTCTCCAAAAGTTATAAATTGTGATTAAAGAAACTTTAAAATAAAAATGGCACCATCAAAAATGCAGTACGCATCCACCGAAACTACTTTGATTTCTACTTTTAAGCAAACGAACTTAATTTATTTATTCCCATTTCTGTGACATGAAATCTTAGTTCTCGTATTTAATATGTTCATTTATATGCAACGGTTGGTCATTCAATTCGTTGAAATGCACTGCACGAGGACCCATCAGATTTTTATCGATCTGTATCCGGGTAACAATTGCGTTCTATTTATAGAACTATTTACAAACAGACACGTGTCTGCAATAAAAAAAAAATAACTACAGTACAGTACATTTTTATTCCAGTTGTTGCAATTTGATTATGAGGTCTGAGAAATAATAATTTATTTTACAACTTTCTCCAGTTTTTGACGTTTGTTTATATATATTTTATTACAAGTTGGACCATTGGGCAAATTGGCAGAGGCATATTTTTTTCTGCTGAAGACCACAAATATGAGTTATTACACAGTAACATTTCAAAAAGTGTGGGGGAGGGGGTTATTACAATTTGTGTGGTAGTATTAGACAAAGCACAGTAAGATTTCAAAAAAAAGGGGGGGGGGGGTTATTACAACTTGTGTGGTATTAGATCAAAAGTAAATTATTATAAGATTAAGCTCATTATATTCTTGTCTATTCATAATTAGAAAAAAAAATTCTCCTCCGCAAAAGTGACTAATGGTCTCAAAATCCTGGCTGAAACCCTGAAACAGGAAGTAGATGTGCGGTAAACCTGGAAAGGGGAGACAGGGTACAAGTCACCATGCCAAAGCCATATATCAAATATAAAATCATTTCTTCCTGTAGAAGCTGAGATAACTGTTACGAAAGTTTTCATTACGGCAAACATGAAAAATTCTAAACAGCAAGTAGATGTGCGGTAAACCTGGAAAGGGGAGACATGGTACAAGTCACCATACCAAAGCCATATATCAAATATAAAATCATTTCTTTCAGTAGAAGCTGAGATATCTGTTACGAAAGTGTGAACGGACGGACAAGGTGATTGCAATATAGCCCCCTCTCTAGGAGTGGGGGTATAACAACAAAAGTGATGACAATAGATAATATAGATACAATAACATAACCCTCAGTCCGCTAACAAGTGCTCCCGTGAGGGTAACGATTCTGCCCCATTTAAAGTAATGGAGCAAATTAAAATTTTCGTTCCGTGAATATTTCAACTTTCTTTTTGCATGTGTTCATAACTTATTATTCCCTACAATTTTTAAGTAATGATGATACGAAATAAGTGTTACAATGCCTGTTTCTACCTTCACGATCGATTTTGTATTCAAAAATTGTTTCTTGTCCGCCATGACACCTTTTACGTAGACTCTCGTGTAACTTGTAATGGGCGGAGCCTATCCATATATGGATCTGAATGCAAAATATAAAAAACTTTTACTACGATGTTTACGGCAATCGATCCAAATAAGGATATCTCCAAAACGAGGCAAGTGCACGTGAAATAACAACTTGTAAACAAAATGTCGGGCAGAAAGAAGATTTCATGCATTCAAATTTTCAGATGGATATAAGTCTACCATGGATTGATGCAGCGTTTACTCAACACCTCAAGCTTTACCTAAATATATTTATCTATCACCCCAGTTAATTTTTCCAACCACTTACAACGGAATTAGGGCAAAAAACCGCCCGGTGTGAATCACTTCAGGGCCGGTCCATTACGTTAAATGGGACAGAATCGTAACCCTCACGGGAGCACAAGCGGACTGAGGGTTACATTGTCATATCTATAGATAACATGGATGTTTGGGCTTTATGAATTAACATATGACTCCCATCAAAATTATATTATACAACATACAGCCTAACCAGAAGCTCATCCTGACCTGACATTGTTTTTCATTTTTTTTCTCCCATGTTCAATCTAAATTTCCAATCATATATATATGTAATGGATATTATTCATGCATAGTTTGGGTTCAATCAGATCAAAAGTTTCTAAAACACTTGTTTTCCCTTTCTTTGAATATCACTATGTAATGTCTTATATGTATTTTTGTTGAATAAAATATAGTTTACACTAAAACAAAAGATGATTTATAATACTAATTACAACTAAGGTTTGGACATGAACTTCCCCTGACTTGCCACAGGTGACAGGAGGAATCCAAGAATGCTGCTATCATAGGAACATTTCTAAAGTGTAACACAGTTCATTATCACATGGTTTCTAGGAAGATTTCTAAAATTTAGAATTCATAATTAGCTTTGAAGTCTGATTGGTGATTGGCTCAAAACAATATAACCATCACCACAACATGGTTTTAAAGGAGAAGGTGAAGACAGATGATGGAAGCAGAGTGATGATACTAGATCACAGGTCAGGTAAGCTACAAAGTCCACATGCAAATCAGAAATGTCAACTTATTTTGAAGTAGGATGACAATTTTAACCTTTCATATTCAAATTGGAGAGAAGAGATATCAAAAATAACCCATTGCTTATAAAACCATCAATGTACACTAAAAGTTTTCTTACCACCAATCAAAGCTGAAAAAAATACATAGTTGTGTGATAACATATATCATAGAAATATTCCTAGTCTCACTTAGGCAGTATCAAATAAATAGTTCATTTTTCAAGTGGTACTATGTTAGCTCTTTTTATTTCAAGTGGTACTATGTTAGCTCTTTTTATTTCAAGTGGTACTATGTTAGCTCTTTTTATTTCCATATGAAAATCGTAAGCAAATGAATATATTTTCATGAAAAACTAAAGAATATCAAAATAAAAACTGCACCCTGCACCAATTTATAAAATAAATGAACTGAGAAACAAAACATTCATTAGATGACCTGTTGCCACTTTTATCATCTTTTATATGTTTAGGTTATAATTGGAGGCCATAACTTTAACATTATATCTCCGAAAATTATTTTTTAATTGAAATTTTTTTTCGAGGAGCTGCAGATATTTTTAGTGGATAAGCATTTTTTATAAGTAATAAGACAATATGCTACTTAAATGTTTCCAAAAAGTCAGTATCTATTTAACATAATACAATGATGTTGTACTATTTGTTATATTAGTGACGTTATATTACAATATAAACAAGTTCTATAAGCCATGATATCTGCAGGTAAACATGACACAAAAATCTACCATCACAGAATAAGTAGAGATGTCTTACCTACTGTCACCCTTGTCTTCTAGTCTGTCCAGCTTTCTATCATCTTCTCGTGAGAAATCTCTATGATCATCACGTCGATCATTCCAATCACGTCTTTCAGGAACATAGAACTCTCTTCTTTCCCAGTCCCCTCGACGACTTTGTCTCTCTGGGGGTGGTGGTGGGGGAGGTATTTCAAATCTTCCACCTGATTTAAGAAGAACACCAATTAAATATGCTTACCATACTGTGATCATATGCTAAGACTCTATTGATTGTATTTACATTCTCATGTTTACAAAACTTTAATATTTGTCTGTTCCGCAGCCTTTAATACATTTGTGTCCAGTTTCAAATCCCTACTTTCTTGACAAAATGTCTACAGAAGAAAAAGAAACATAATTCTATTAATGTCTGCTGTAAAACTAAAAAAAAAATGTATGCTCAAAGAATCTATTTACAGATAAACCATATAAAACTGACCTCTCTGTGATCCTCGATATCTGTCACCTTGATTGTATGGTTTACCTCCTCTACCATAGGGTCCTGGAGGACCTAAAATCAGGTCAAAAATAACATTTAAATGTCTGATTTGAGATCAAACAAAATTATTATCCCAAAAACAGGGATTAAACGTTTTGTTGTCAATAAACATGGGAACAGACCATGCTAATGTTTAAATCCTATTATAGTACCATGAATTTTACACCCTTCAGTTTTAGTATCAAGTAACCATTGTCAATGATTTTGGTATTTCCTCTTTCTAAAATTAAAATATATTTTTTTACTATTTTAAGCTTAAAACAAGTGTTGGTTTTTCATTACCAGTGTTTCAGTTTTATCTCTCAACACTTCATCATGAAAAAAATATTAAGACTTATATCTAAATCTAAAATATTTAGTATGACATAGATTAAAACAAATGTTACCTTATTAGCTAAAATGAACACTTTAATATTAAGAAGAAAATATCAATATTACTTAGTCTTGAAAGGTGTAGAAGTAAAACAGTAAATATACAAATTTTCATTGAAGGTCAAGTGGTCTAAATTTATTATAGCAATAAAAATACAAAATCTGTCACATGAATATATATAATATCTGTATTTCAAGAGTGGCTTCAGGTAGTCAAGGTGAAAAATCATCCACAATAAATCATTATCCTGTCTCCCATGATGTATATATTCATGTACAACTCACCATCAGATGTGCTCAACATATACCTAAAGTGAGAATGTTTACCATGTAGTTACTGCCATGCTGTGGCATTCACCTTGAACTGTGGCCCCCTACAGTTTTAACCCAGGGAGCCAGAATATAGCTAAATAATTGTTGAAGAAAGTGTAAAACAAGCCTATCACAAGTTTATAAGAACAAGACCTGTTGCTTCAACAAACTCTACCACTTAACCCCTCTTACCTGGATGTTGCCATCTATCCCAACCAGGATCCCTGAATTCAGGAAGCGGTGGGGGACCACGATCATCATATACTCCTCCTAAAATTAAAAGTTTTACGGTAAAAAATGGTCTATCAAAACATATCAAACCCAAATCTATATATAGAAATAAATGTCTTGAACTGAGATGTCATTAAATCTATATTATTTCTTGCATATATTCCTAAAATCATGTCCAATTTTATTCTTAAATCAGAAAATTTCTTACAAATCAAGTTTCTCTTGAAACAGTTGAATTGTGATGGTGTTTCATCTGTTATGTCTTCAAATCATTGGCTTTGGATTGTTTTTATGGCAGATTGTCCTACATTATTTAAAAATGGTCAAACAAACTGTCTTAGTGATATGCAAATCTTCATATGGTACAGCTTTGAGAAATTCCCCTTTAATATGTAGGAGGAGTTGATGATACAAGCTTTGATGACTTTTGAATTATAAAATTACTTTGTACCAGTAAAACAAATGAGAGGACGTTACCTTCAGGAAATCTGGGTTCAACTCGTGGATCTATTCTATGATCACCTCTGTTATCTCTATGATCTCCTCTATGTGGATGACCTCTAGGGTCAATCCTCTGGCCATATCTATCCCTCTCAAATCTGTCCCTGTCATAACTCTCTGGTCTGCCTCTTTGATCATAGTATCCTCTACCATCATCATATCTCCCTCTTTGAGGCTCTCCTCTTGGAGGTGGTTCAAAGCGATCTTCATGTATGTCTCTCCTGTCATACCTAGAAATGATATTTAATTTTCATTTAAAAATACTTCAATACCATAGCAGGTATATGGTTTTAAATGGATCAGACACTGGTGGATTAGAAATGCTCTTAAAAGCAGTTGTAAAACAATCATTAAAGGATCCTAAAGTGTCCTCCTGTGATAGGAAGTATATTTAAATGGTTAAAGTCATTATTAATTCAATGCTATGAAGAACTTATCCTACATATTAATGGCCTGAAAGGGTGAAATCTCAACATTGAGAATACTGAAATAACTTAACACTTATATAAAAAAATATATATATATATTTAATTTTTTTTTTAAATCTTAGTGTCAAACATGTTAGCGAGAAAATATATAAATATTTCATAAAACATGTCATATCACCTTGAATTTACACTGAAAAAGTTACTTATGTTCATTTTTCTATTTTGAGAAGTTGATGAAATTAGTGCTTCACAAACTGTCCTGCACTGTAACATGCTCCACGATATATCTGAAATATTGCTAGAGTTGGCATTAAACACCAATCAATCAACTGTCACATGTTAATTGATAAAGAAGGGAATTTTCTTCTTTTAAGCATAAAGTATCATATATACCAGTATTAAGAAGAAGTAACATTAAATCAAATATGAGTTACCTGTCTGGTCCCCTGTCTAAATCTGGCCGGTCACCAGGATGTATTTTCCCGTATCTGCGATCTTCTGGAGATGGGAAATGACCACCACGCCTTGGATCATCTTTACCCCTATCTCTCTTGTCATACCTATCATCCACTTCATGTCTGTCCGGGGGAGGGGACATTCTCCTGTCTCTGTGATACTGAGATCCTGATCTTTGAGATCCAGGGGACATATCTCGTCGTGTATCAGTGTGACGACTCCCAAGAGACATTGATCTCCTGTGATCACGATAACCAGGACTGTGTTTTTCTCTATCTTTTTGTGATTTGTAGTCTCTATAATCAACTGGTGAAGATTTTCTTGGTTCTCTAGACCTGTTATCAACTTCCCTCTCATGACTTTCAGGGCTCCAATCTCCTCTACCTTTTTTGTGTTTTTTATTTTTGTCAACTTTCATTCTTTCTCTACTGTAATCAGAATCTTCAGACTCAGACTGATATTGCACTTCATGTTTACGCTTATCCTTTTTAGAATCTTTTTTTCCCTTTCTTCTGGTCATTTGTTCTTCTGGAGTGTCATATGATGAAGATCTCCCCCTTCTTTCTGGATGACGAGGTTCAGGTGTCATACTCTGTCTGTTATCATCATTAAAACTTCTATGTCCTTTTTTAGACTTTCTTTGCACTGGTGAGGGAGATCTATCTTCATATCTTTCGTTGGGAGAATGTTGCCGTGGCATATCCTGCGACCATGACCTTGACCTAGATAATGACCTTGAAGGTGTTTCTGATGGACTCCTCTGTCTGTTCTTCTTAACAACAATGGTATCTTCCTCATCCTCTTCAGATTGAAAGCTCAGTCTTGGTTTTTGCTCTGTAGTTTTTGACTTCATACCTTTTTGTTTTGATTTTTTAGGTTTTACTTCCTCGTCAGATATTTCTGCCATTTTTTTTTCCAGTGACTTTTTCTTTTTGTGTTTTTTCTTAGGTGCAGTTTCCTTCTCTGGATCTGCAAACCTATCAAATTTCAATAATAAATTTATAACTTCCAGTATTAAAATAATATTTTTATATTTCTACTTCTAGGTATTAATATGAATAAGAATTACCTCAAGAGCTAATATAATTGTACATAGTTTTAATAAATAACCCTATAATTTTCCTATATCTTCCTTTAATATAAGAATGGACCTCCACTCTTTATTTGTTGGTTGTGATGCCTCCCACTACAAAGTAAACACTCAATCATGTATAGTTTGATAATAAGATCAGGTCATTTAATAAATAAACACAGATTGTGTGTAAATAAAAATTATTGTCTGATTGTCATTTTTTTCAAACTTAAGTTCAAATAGTCAATGAGAATTGTTTTACTTTTTCCCTCAGGAAATAGTCTCAATGACACAGCTCACTTTTTAAGGTTGTGATCATTCTGGTGTTTATGATATATATTAAGTTAACACCAGAATTATCACAACCTTAAAATACTGACACTATTGATATAGGCCAGGATGTCTCACCCTCCAAAGATTTTGATCAAATGTGGAATGACCGTGATTCCCTTAATTTAGAATTGTTCTTCTAAAAAAATGTTCATTGTTGATCTTTTCCATTACATTACTTTAAGAAGTTCTGTCATTTTATAAGCCAGATTGTATCAGATTTCATAGGTTGCATTTTGACACCAACTATTTTCCTCCATTTCACATCCAGAAATATTTGGTGTCTCTGGGGAAAATAAACTTGCTATTGTCCGAATAACCAGTAATTAGTTGTTTAATATTAACAGGTACCATAATTCAAAGAGAGGTTATTGCTTAATAGTATACCCAACAGTGTTCTAGCTAGGATTTCAAAAAGGCAGGGTGCTACTTGTAAAAAGGGCACTTTTATGTGTAAACATTGGCTGAAAAAGGGCACTTTAATGCAGAGCTTCTATAGCTATAGTTAATATAGTCAGTACTTGATTCATGCTCTTTAATTTTATCTAGTCTAAGTGACACACATCCTGTTGTAGCCCATACATTTTTCATATTGTGTCTGGTACACAAGAAACACTTCATACTATTTTCAACACACTCAAGCCATGATCGATTTAACTTCCAATTATTATCAAAGCCCACTTTGTGACCACTATCATGTCTCTTTCTAGGAGTGTCAGGGGGGTCTCAATCAATTAATTTTCTCTTTAATGGGTTAATCTGTTGTTCATTTGCTTCATTTTGGTTTCTACCAAAAATAAAGATTGTTGTCTAGAAAAAAAGGAAACAACAATCCAAAGTAGAACTGAGACTTTTATTAAGTAAATTCCAAATTTCCTGTTTTGTAAAGTAATACAATAATGAAACAAAAAATGAATCTGACAAAAAATTTTGGTATTTTTTTTGTATCTCATTAAAACTTGTAATTGGTTCAATAAATGATATTTATGAAACATTAACCCAGTTTTTATCAATGAAACTTTGTAAAAGTGACATAATTCGTTGATATATTCTGTCATCATGAATATGCGTATTCCATTAATTGAATTTTTGCTTCCCGGACAAAAATTTATTTTGACCCTTTTAAGTGATATTTTAAAGATATTAGGGATTATATGGGCGTGCAAAGTATTTTTGGATTGTAAACAACCTTCTTCACGAATTGAAAAAATATATGTTAAAACGAGCTTTAATATCCCTTTAAATATTTCCGTCCTTTGTGGGTGAAATAAAAAAAAAATAATAATAATTATATTAAATGATCGAGTTTTTTTACTTTCTTTCAACAGCTATTGTTATCTTAATTGTCATCGTAATTAGAATTAATCATTATGATTAGAAGAATGAAATTTCCTGACAAAACGTTAAAATTCAACTTCAATCACTCGCCGAAAGCTATAAATAGCCTAATCACACAATCAGCATGTGTTTACCTTGATCTGTTATCGCGCGTTAAACGACTGTTGACAGAAATATATGCTGGGAACCAGTACTTCATAATTCAATAATTTTCAAAATCACGATTATTTATTTATAAAACTGAAAGATTAAAAGGGTATTTTCTATAGTAAGCAATTTTAAATATTTAATATAAATAAGAAATAAACCCAAATAAACCAAAACAACAATAATAAATCATCATGTGAACAACTTACCTGTAAAAAAAAATGGCGGTCTTACACAATAACGCTAATCGTAACTTTATGCATTTAATATGAAAAATCTATTATTACGAACAAGCAACAGGTATGGAAAAAGACATCCACGTTAGTCACAAAGGGCAGGGTGCTGCTATAATTAGAGAAAAAGGGCAGGGCATCACTCGGACAAGGGTGGTCACTGCGCCCTGTAAAAACGGGCTAGTGAGAATACTGCCCAACTAATTAGTGAGTAAGTAATAGTTGTTTTATGCCAATCGAACAACTTTTTTGGCTACATCATGGCGAGAACAAGTTACATTTGTTGAAAATATAATGATATCCACTTTGTTCTAGACCAACACACTGAGTTGGATTCACGGAAACAACAGTCCATGGATATACATGTCGCTTCACTCGAACAAATTATCCTGATTCCGAGCCAACAAAACGTTTCTCTTTCTCCTTAATGTTGCATGCTTAGTGAAGAAGCAACAAATACTAATTTCCTAGTGTTTAGTTTGACAGGGGATCAAACCCATGATCTACTACACTTGACTTGAGGCAAGCATGCTTATCATCACACCTACTGACAATGACCAACTGAACATTAAAATAGACAATATGTATAATATATAAAGATTATACTTACTTTTTAATCTTCTTCTCAGGACTAGGTGTTATACCTTTCATTTTTCCTGGTGACTTCACTTTATGTTTCTTCTTTTCTTTCTTTTTACTAAAACAAAAATAAATAAAAATAAAAATCAGTTTGACTAAGTGAAATATTTCTAAACAAAATAAATTGTTTATAGTTCATGTTGAATTGTATTAAGATTGACTGTCCACCTATTAAAGTTATAAACAACAGCTTATTTGACACACAAGCACTTTAAAATCTATATTATGATCCATTCCTGTGCTCTCACTGTCTAGGAAGTGATTTATGGCATTAATTTCACATCCATGGCACAAGAATTTTAGAACATTAATTTTTCTACTTACCTTGGAGATTTCTTTTTCTTATGTGTACGTTCTGGACTGCTGTCATCACTGCTACTGATCTAAAAGAAAAAATGACAAGTACATGTGTTAAACAGTCTGTATAGTCAACAGGACTCTCACTACTGTCAAATTAGAGGGAGAATTGACTTCTCTTTCAGGGAGCTCACAGGGAGAAGTGGAAGACAACAGAGAGAAGTGGGGAGACTTATGGGAGAAGTTAATTGTGATTAATCGAAACATTGTTTTGCGACCCCTCTGAAGTTACCCTGCCCAAATTGCAGTAAATAGATAAAAAGCTGCCTGAACTGATTTGTTCTGGGTTTTTTTTATTCATAATTACCTAAGGACATCTATTCAATGTCAAATTTTTATTTCTGTCTACCTTGACTATTGGAATCTTGCATACCAGTGATTTTTTTTGTATGTGCCCCCCCCCCCTCCTCCTTTTGAAATATTACTGTGCTGTGATCCAATACCACCATACATGTGATAGCTCCCGGATTCTGCGAGAGTCTCCCGGATTCGACCCTTCAAAATGCAAGTCCCGGAATTGGTAGAAAATCTCCCGGATTCATAATCTTTGTCAAAAAGTTGAAATTACGTCCAATCTATCGACTTCCGGTATCGATTTTACCTAGGTACTTTCCCTGTGTTTATAATTACAACCATCAGCTGATTACACCTGTCAATCTACCTGTTAATCTACGAGGCTTGGGTGATTTTGTATTGATTTTCAGCAATTAAATCTTAAAAATTAATCACTTTGTTTGTTTAATAGTAAAGTTTTTGACAGGGGTTCAGCATTTTTGAAATGGCTTCTCGTAATTTAAGACACTCGTCGTGTCCCGATGGACCAGCTAACCCTAAGAAAATTAAATACGCCTGCAAATTTCAAGAAAAGTGGAAAATAGAATTTGACTGTATTTGTAGAACTAAAAAGATGTTTTTCATGCATATAAGTATGAATATGTACATAAATTAAACTATAGAAGAGTAAGAGTTGTTGATAAATATGTCGATAAAAAATCTCCTGGTTTTTTAAGGCAAATCTCCTGCAAAGACCTGCTGACATTATCACATGTATGTACCACACAAATTGTAATAACTCATATTTCTGTAATCTTCAGCAGAAGTGGTCCAACTATCAATAGATAGGGAATGAAAATATAACACAACCGTAAATTGACACTGTCAGTCAAAAACAGAAGAAAGTAAAGACTGTAATTATTATTTGCCAGACCTCAAATCAGATTGCAACAATGGGGTAAAGCTACTTTAGTTCAAAGTCCATTTTTTAATTGCATATGCATTAACGTTTACACATGTCTGTATATAAATAAACAGTTCAATAGATAGTAATATTAACCCGGTGTCAAGTGTAAAATACCAATGCGGGTCCATAAAAATCTGAAGCGTCTCTGTGCATTTCAACAAATTTTGAATTGCCAACCTTCGCATATATGAACATATTAGATATGATAGCTATGATTTTATGTCACAGAAATGGGAATCAAAGTGCTGAAAGCACTGATGGAAGTTGTTGCTTTCTGTGTTTTTTTTAATTGCGTGTAACAATATTTCATTTGTTTTACAATAACTGTTAAAGGGGCATTATCTGCCAAATCGTAAATTTTTGTTACTCATAAAAATTATCAGATATGATTGATGCTTTAATAAAACGTGTTTCTGTAACATATAAATGTTATGAAATGTACGCTTATCAGGGAAATAATGTGCAACTGGTCGTGTTTTGAGATCGATCAAGAAATGGACATCATCTTATTAATTATCGACATTGTTTACGGAGTTTGTCGAATCGTCATTAAATCAGTACAACAATGCACTTATTTCTTGTGAATCTGCTTTTAGTCGGTGTTAATTACAAACAAAGAACCATGCAAGTTGGCAGTTAATAAGCGATAAAATACAAATTATTTGTTTTTACCTGTCACTAGTAAGGTCAATTGCATACGGAAAAAGCGAGGTCAAATTATTTGCTTGCAAGCAAATAATCAATCGATGGTAATTTTCGTTCTCAAAAGGCGGAAAGTGGTTCGATAAGCTGTTTAATGTGAAATATTTACCTTTATTTCATCATTTTAATGCCATTTACCAATTTCCAAAGCATATAATTTTTTTTGGGTCAAAATCGTAACTAATGCTCATTTAAGCATTTGAAGCAACTAAAACAGTT
>MJUT01046021.1:553272-563776 GCA_002080005.1 Gigantidas platifrons | reverse complement strand
ATTCATGATATACACTTACATACCAAACCTAGTTTCAATCTGACTATTTGTTCCCAAGTTATCATCTGGAAACCAAATATTTAGCAATTTTGAGGTATAAAAAGGGGCACAACTCTAGTAAAAATTGTCGAAAAATTGTCATTATCGAACTTGACCTAGATATTCATAAGATACACTTACATACTAAACCTAGCTTCAATCTGACTTTTCATTCACAAGTTATCATCTGGAAACCAAACACACGGACGGACAACACCCATTTCTATAGTCCCCTTCACGAAGCGTCGGGGGACAATAATTTATGATTGAGTGATGACTAGATACATATTTTATACAGCCTAAGATAATATCTTTTTCATTTGTAGGTAATGCAAACCCAACTTTATTTTGTAGTACATGGCTAACAGACATCCAAAAATTTCGAGAAAAACTACATTTGTAATAAAAATGAAGATATGTTTCTTTGGTTCCCTAACAGAAAATACATAGTACTGTTTCCGATAAATTGCATTTAAATAAAAAGGAATTTAAAGAGAGAATTCTGTGTAATAATTTATACCCACATATAATAAATTTTTGATGTTTGAAAAGGCAAAAGATAATATGGTTCCCATTTATCTATGGGCATATATCCAGGTCAATAGACCATTTCTGTTGTGCTTTTACTAATAATATTTTTATGTTGCTAATATAAAAATTATAAAATAGTTTTGAGGATTTTGAAATATTTTTCACAACTGTAAAATATTTATTTTTTACAATTTCAAGTTTTTTGGTATTTTTTATACTTTCTTTCCATTCACTTGGAATGGCACTAATAATCCCATAAAATTCTGTAAATGTAGAATTGACATTATAAGTATTTTTAAATTCTGTAAAAGACATTATAGCATCATTACTATTTAATAGATCATTTATATAGAATACACCATTATTACACCATCTTTGTAGAAACACATGTCTGTTATTAACTTGTATTTTTGAATTAAACCATATAGATTGGCTCAGAATATCCTCACTAGTTTGAGGTTCTGAATCAAGCAAACCAGCATAATTTATAAGCACATCCCTCCAAAAAGGATTAAGTTTTTTCGCAACACAAGAGACAATACCTTTCCCTCCCAAATTGTTTTTATCCCCACCATATTTTTGTAAAGTATCTAAAAGTAGAGTTTTCCATTTGGAATGGTTAAAAGGGTCTAATAACTTATGTAAACAAGGCATTTTTATTGATTTACTAAAAGATTAAATATGCACCATTTTCAGTCCACCCTCACTAAAGTCATTAATTAAAACATCACGCTTTATTCTATCCCTTTTTCCGCTCCAAAGAAAATTGAAAAAAATATTCCCAATTTCCTTTAGAGATTCTGAAGAAGGATGTTGAAGAACAGAGAGCGGATGAACTAGGATAGGTAATGCCAAAGATTTAATAACTGTAATTTTACCAAGGAGTGACAAATTTCTATAAGTCCAATCTTTCAGAACCTGCTTAATTTTCATGACAGCATTACTTAAGTTTTGTAAGGTTTTGTCTATAGCAAATAAATCGAATTGAATACCCAAAGGTTTAAATTTCCCATTATGTATCCATATAAATTTTTTGTCTGGTAACAATTCTTCCCCACAACCCTTTTTCGAACCAATCCAAATAAGATGTGTCTTATCAAGATTAGCTCTCAAACCAGCACATTCAGAGAATTTTAGTAAAATTTTAAAAACTTCATCTAAAGAAGTCTCATCATCATAAAATGTTAAACTTGAATCATCAGCATATTGACTTAGTAGATATTCTGTATTGTTTACCTTGACTCCAGATATATTTGGATTATTCTTTATTGCAGCACTTAGAAGCTCAAGTACTAGAATAAAGATGTAGGGTGACAACGCATCCCCTTGGCAAACACCTCGTTGGAGATTAAAAACTTCTGAATTAACCATTGAAGTTATTAAAAGTAATCAGTGAGTTATTTTCTTGATGAGGGTTATTGTAATTCTTAAACAAATGCTTCAATTGTTTATGATATCTTCAAGTTCCAAAAATAACTTATTATGAAAAATAGGGCTTTTGTCCTAGACCCAAAAATTAGCTAAATATTAATGTTATGTTGAAATTTCCAGGAAAAGACAACGAATTGTTGTACGGTGTGCTAACTATCAGATACACAACAGCATACCACATTACATCCATAACAAATTATAAATGTGACAAAGAAACAACTGTTATACAGCTACAATCACAGTAGATTAAGTGATGACAAGTTTAATAGATATACAATGTAGGTACATACCACTGAAATACATAGATATACAATGTAGGTACATACCACTGAAATACATAGATATACAATGTATGGTACATACCACTGAAATACATAGATATACAATGTAGGTACATACCACTGACATACGCATGACAAGTATATTTCTAGCAGCAAGATCTCTATGTACAATTTTCTTCTTCTCTAGATACTGCATGCCATAAGCTATTTGTGCTGCCCATAGTTTTATTGTGTCTACCTTTACTTTCCTCTCACCATATTTGATTAAATAATCTAACATAGAGCCTTCTGGTATGTACTCCTCAACCTGTTCAAAGGTACACATGTAATGAATATATAAAACAAGTGTGGACACAAATCAATGTCAATTACAAATCACTTGGGTCAATGTTTTACAGAAAATAAAAAGTACTAGGAAACTGAAATTGAATCAAGGCTATCATATGGATAAAAATAAACATGCACCGCCCATCACCAGTGTGTGGACCAAATATGGTGACCTAGATGGTATGGTGATGGAGAAACTCACCACAATCATGAAAACTTGATGTAAATTTAACAAAGTCAGCAGACAATGAAGGAGTTCACGGTCAAATGACACTTGTCTGACTGACATGTACCCTCCCTGATCAATGTGTGGACCAAATATGAAGAACTTGATTGTATGATAATGGAGAAACTCGCCACGATCATGAAAACTTGGCACAAATTGCAAATTTAACAAAATGTAGATCATGAAAATGAGGTCCAGGTCATGTAACACATGTCTGGCTGATATGTACCCATGATGATCAATGTGTGGACCAAATATGGTGAGCCTAGGTTGAATGTCAATGGAAAAACTGATCAAATCATGAAACTTGACAGAAATTTAGTGAAGTCAGTAGACTATACAAAATGAGGTCCATTTCATGTGACACATGCCTGGCTGATATGTACCCTTCATGATCAATGTGGGGACCAAATATGGTGAGCCTAGGTTGTATGGCAACGGAGAATGGTGAGCCTAGGTTGTATGGTAACGGAGAATGGTGAGCCTTGGTTGTATGATAACGGAGAATGGTGAGCCTAGGTTGTATGGTAACGGAGAAACTGATCTAAGAACAAACAATTGACATTGTTAAAGCTAATGTCGCCATTACGGGAAAAGCAATACCTATGTCTTGCCTTCTGCGACTTTCGTAGCAGACGACACAAAGAAACTGATGGTATCTTATTCATGGATATAGCTCCAAATTTAGATACAGGTGAATCTCGTTATGTCAAACTCGGTTATCTCGAAATTTCGGCTTTCTCAAAAAAATTTTCAAGTCCCGAACAAAACCTAGTGCTTTTCAACTGATTTTACTCCTTTTATCTCGAACTTCGATATGTCGAAATTTCGGTTGTCTCGAAGTAACTTTTCAGTCCCAAAGGTGAAAATCAATGCAAAACATGTTCGTTATGTCGAACTAATAATTAAAATAAATGCAAACAATGTTCGTCATGTCAAACTGATAATTAACCTCAATAAACAGATGTCAAAGTGTCAAATTTATGGCTTGCGTCATTCATCTTCTCTGTTAATTAAGCTTTATCAATTTTGTTAATTGTTGTTATTATTATAAAGAAATGTGTAAACTAGCTGTTTTTAATTTTAAATGAAGCAATCAAGTGATAATTAAATTAAATCAGTTAAATCACTAACAATTATTTATTCTTACGACTTTTCCCATATCATTTGATGTGGCAATCAAACAGGTGGCGCTTGGGTCATAGTAAAATACGGATTATGTTAATTAGGTAATTTTCGCCGAAATTGTATTTCATGTACATCTTCTATTGTGTCGTGTATAAACAGTCGGTAAAAAACAAAGGTTAATTATAAGATTGGAATTTTGAGACAATTATCCCCATAGGTATAAAAAGCTGTTTTAAATTATGAATTTCATATGTCTTTCACAATGTCAAGTGATAAACCTTCTACGAGTGGATCTGGTGAAGGACCCGGACCTAGTTCTGGGGGGATAGCCAGATTCATAACATTAGCTGAACAATCCAGCCAAGGACCCAGTGTAAAAACTGAGTAAATTGCTTTTATATGTATTATTAGTGCTTGATACATTTTGTTCGTATTTTATAACATTTTATATGCATTTTATTGACAAATCGTTTCATTAAATATTTCGTATTCTTCAAATAATAACATTGTGTATTGCCATATGACAATTGTTGACAAAGAGATTTCAATCTTCAGAAATTCATTCTTACTTATTATTAATTATACTGAGTAAATTGCTTTTATATGTTTTATTAGTGCTTGATACATTTTGTTCCTATTTTATAATATTTTATATGCGTTTCATTGATACATTCGTTTCATTAAATATTTCGTATTCTTCATATAAAAACATGTGTGTATTGCCTGCCATGATGTTTCCTTTGTATGAATAAATGTGAGTTTATCTTGTTAATAAAGTTATTCATTTATGTACAGTTCCTTGTTAGTTGATTAATTATTTTATCATTGTAAATGAACGATAAAAACATTACTGATTTTCAATACACAAGAAAATAACAAGGAATTATGCGACGATAAGTGTCAACGGAAATAAAATTAAAAAAGAAACATGCACATACCAATTTAAAAACAACTGATATGGATATCAAAAACTAAAAAAAAAAAACATCATGAGGTCGGAAAATTGATACAACATTCCAAATGGAGTTACTTCCCCTTTCATGGACATCGAATTCTTGCACTCCTCTTTAGTCGAACTACGGATAACTCAAATTTTGTTCTCGGTCCGCTGTGGTTTGAGATAACGAGATTCAAATGAGACTTTTTTATTTTTTTATTTTGATGTATAAAACTTCATCAAGATAACACTAATTTTACATTAAAATTCTACAATATTTAACTTGTTCCTATTTTAATCCATTACTGGTAAATACATTGAAATTTAGAATCAGGTTTTTGAGCACTAACCAATTATGGTGTTTCTAATAATAACTCATAATTTCTCTTGTAGAGACAGTAGACAGTAGTATTGTATTTTCTGTGGTTCAGGACAGGGCAACTCTAAGTAAGAAATAAGGGTGATATTATCCGTCTTAAATTTGTTCAGTATAAAATTATTTTGACATCTGTAGAGATTGATATGAAAAGCATGGTATTACCACATTTACCATCTTGAATTTGTAAAACCAATATAAGGATAAATAAAAAAGTACATTAATATGTACAAGTCATTTGACTGAGAAATTGTGTAATGTTCATACCAACATAAATGGTGAGTCACAAACTCCATATAATTCTACAATATATTCATGCTTCAGTAATGCCATCAGCTTAGCTTCCTCTTTAATACTCTTTAATGCTGCATCATTACCAAGCTCTGAATGAAAGGTTTTAATGGCCACTTCAACCTGAAAACAAACCTTCAAATATAATAATTATCACCAAAAACATTTATAAAAGTATATGTCAGAATGTGGGGGGAAAAAAGAATTCAATGTTCCAGACGTTTCTTTCATCAAATGTGTGACCTGGTATTCAGCTAAATTTGTTTGACAAAATCTATAGATGAATCTCATTTGAATTGCTTTTCTTTGTGAACACAATAACATCTAATGACATCCCATATGTCCTATAGGGAAGATAGTATAAATATATTGACCAAGACAATTATCGTGTGATAAAACCTCAATGCTGGTGGCTATTTGGTCGGTTGATTCCTGATAAGAATCCATATGGGATGTCATTAGATATTAGTTTATGGCTTGGGAAAAAATAAATATTGAATTCTAATCAGATACATCATTGTCGTGGTCGTATGGTAGTTGGATTTACACCTACCTGTGCAATCGGTGCCTACCACCACTAAAGTTGTGAGTTCGAATCCCACTTAGTACAAGGTGTACTCGATACAACATTCTGTAATAAAGTTTGTCAGTGACTTGTGACAGGTCAATGGGTTTCTCCAGACACTCCGGTTTCTTCCACAAATAAAACTGACCACAAAGATATAACTTAAATATTGTTGAAAGTGGTGTTAAACGCCCTAACCCTAACCCCAAACATCACACTCAAGGTGAGCATGTTGACCATTACACTACCAATGTCGTTCTCATGGCTACGATGGTTGATTTAAAATACATTGTACTATAATATATATTTACAGTCTGTTTTTTTCCTTTAAGATCCCTCCTTGTTAGCTTTCCTTTCTTAACTTCTCCATATTCTCCTTCTCCTAATTTTTCCACTGAAAATATAAAAAAAAATAGTCAACATTAAACCTTTTAAAACTAAGAATATCCTCATTTTCCACTGAAAAAATTAAATACACTCTGCCCCAAATTTAATTTAAAAAAAAAGAATGTTGTTATTTTTTTCACACCTTTTCTGGAAAGAATACAAAGTCATATAGATATCCACAAAACTTGCATAATTAAATTTTTTTTTATAATTTAATCATAAAATTTTCATATACAACAACAGAATTTATTGTATTTAAATTGGAAATATAAACCTTATAGAACATTTTTATATATTTTCAGCTGTTAATTTTGTGCTAAATAACAGAAAATTAAGGTTACGAATTTGTCCAATTGTATTACAACTTTTGACTAAGTCGTCATAACATTATTTATATCAATATGCAAAATTATACATACAAATTTTAATGTCTTTTTTGTCAATAATATTCCAAACTTCATCTTTCCTTTCTTCCTTCACGTCAACTGACATCCCCTTCTTCATTGGTGGAGGCTGGAGTAAAATATAATGTTAGGAGGTAAGGTATAAACAAAATATAATGTTAGGAGGTAAGGTATAAACAAAATATAATTATCAACATCTAATCTTAATCAAACATGACATGTCGCAACTCATTTATTTGAAGAAATCTTTTTTTTAGCTATGGCAGCCATCTTGGGTTAAGTTTTAAGAGCTTATGATGTTTATTTTGTACTAGATCAACAAGTTTGGCTTGATTTCTTTATGTATTACTAGTGCACTGAATGAAAGTCTGTAGGTAAACTTGTAGCTTCACTTGTAAATATTATCCTGACTGAATCTACCACTTTTCTCTCATTCCTTAATGCTGTGTGGTGTGCTTAGTAAAGAAGAAGAAGAAGAAGAAGAAGAAGAGAATTTAATCTTTGGACCATCCCAGCAAAGTTTGATTCAAATTGAGCTGGTGGTTTCAAGACAGAAGATTAAGATGTGAAAATCTAATGATGACAGACAACAGCTATTATCTGATGGTAAATGCTCACACAGCGGGTGACACGGCGTTTGATCAGTTGAGATAAAACAAGTCTCTCTCATGATAAAGAAAAAAAAAACATAAAAAACAGAGACAATAAATGAAGAGGCAATGAGCTTAAAGAGGTTGAGAAGGTTGTATATAGGTAAATTTATCTACTTATTCTCACCATGGTAGCTGGAACCGGAGGTGGAGTTTGTGGTACAATTACATTATCTTCAGTTGTGTCATAAATATCTTCATTGTCATTAAGGCGTGGTGGTAAATCAGGTCTGCCTACAAATTCAGATGACTCTTATAATTAATATGGATTTATACATCAATTGAAAATTATCTTACATAATATGATTATCTAAAAATAAATATTGTAAAATAAATTTATTAAACAGAAGGAAATAAAAACCTTTGAATTCTATATAATATTTGCATCCTCCTTATAATTTTGGTGTTTTCATGTGAAAGTGACATTTTCAAAAATGGACCATTCAAAGGGAACAATTTGTTTATATGTTATTTGGGTGAGGGGCATAGGGGAAGATCACAATATCACATTATGGTTTGTTTCCATTCAAAATTGTTTGTTTGTTTCATGGTGTTTAACACCACTTTCAACACTATTTCAGTTATATCATGGCGGTCAGTTTTATTGGTGGAGGAAACCGGAGGACCGGGAGAAAACCACTGACCTGTCGCAAGTCACTGACAAACTTTATCACATAATGTTGTACACCTCGCCCAGATCGAGATTCGAACTCACAACATCAGTAGTGATAGGCATTGATTGCATAGGTAGTTGTAAATCCAACTACCATACGATCACAACCACGACGACTCCTTAAAATTGTGAATAAAATAAGTGGGAAAGGAGAAAGAATATGTCCACAGACTGACACATTTCCAGCAGATATTAAGCTAAAGACTATGCCTGGTGCAGCAGGTAATAGCTTTCAATTGGTCAAGGGAAACTACAAATGAAAAAAATCAGTTAAGTTAAGTATACTATTCAAGTGACAATTCAAATTGTAAAACATGATTTTTTCATTGATTTGCTTAAAAAAAACCCATCAAGATGGAAAATTGAAATATGATTACAAAACTTAAATGATGTGATTATAATACAATGTACCTTTATCATTATCAGCTATGTTATAATAATCTTCAAAGTCATCTGGAATAAGGGAAACAACTGTTTCACCTGAACAAAAAAAAAACAACATTTATTCAAAGAATTTCAACATACATTCACTTAAAACAAAATAATTAGTTTTACTGTAAATCAAGGTCAATCATTTATTTTTGATTAGGTTGTAAACCTACTATTTACTTTCTTTCTTGGTGGTTATATCTAAAACTGAGGTCAATACTGACAAAGATGGTTTGGTTTATGGTGTTTAATGCCACTATCAAAAATATTTCAGTTATATCTTGGTAGTCAGTTTTATTGGTGAAGGAAATCAGAGGACCCGGATAAAACCACCAACCTGCCACAACTCATGTACAAACTTTATCTTATTATGCTGTACACCTCACCCTGAGAGGGATTCGAACTCAAAACATCAGTGGTGATAGGCTCTGATTGCAAATCCAACTACCACATGATGACAGCCACGAAGGCCCCTACTGACAAAGAGCTTAAAAGCTGTGGCTAATATTGACAAAGATAGGAACATTAGGAATAATCATTGTTCATTTACGACATATAACTAATGATTATTATCAAGCTTCTCCTTGACAGTAATTATGACTTACTTGTTGACAGTGCACATGTAAGTGTTGTGATAAGTCCATCCTTGGTTCTATGATAATGTTCTACTAGACGTTCTAAACTGTCAAACAATGGACCATCATCTATATAATGTGCTAACTGACCTTTGAAATCCTAGAAGGAAAGCATGCGTACTACAATTTAATGTTATCAAAATTATTAAACAATGATTTGAATAAATTATAATAAAAAAATCATACAAAGAAACAAACTCGAAAAAATAGTTTGTATGTTAATTTATTTGTTGTAAAATACATGAGAAACAAAATCATCTATTGCATTTATAATAATCATGTAAAGGTTCAAGAAAATTAGTTTACATGTTTACTACAAATTATTTATCATTGGATCAAGTCCCATAACTCTTTAACGGCAAATGTGAAAATCATCAAAAATTGTTGTTTAACACCAATTCAGCAATATCATGGCGAGAACAAATTAATTTTCAATGAGATGATAATGAGGTCTGCTTTGTTCTAGACCCACTGAGTTGGATTTTTATAGTGCTAGCTCACTGAAACAACAGTCCGCAGGTAGACATGTCGCTCCACTCTGACACATTATTCTGATTCCAAGCCAACCAGTCTTTGCTCTTTCTCCTTAATGCTGCGTGCTTAGGGGAGAAGCAACAAATACCAATTTTATAGTCTTTAGTTTGACCCGACCGGGATTTGAACCCACGATCTAACACGCTCGAGGTGAGCACACTAGCAATTATGCCACCGATGCCGCTATAAAAAAAAAATATAATGACGTTCAAGACCACCATTCTTAATAATCTGTCAAGGCACAAAGTAGAGTTAGCATGTAACATGTTCACGCCAGACAAACGAATAACACCATAATATGTCCTGATTAAAGACAAGCATTTACAAACTCTAACTCATAATATGCCCTGATTAAAGACAAGCATTTACAAACTCTAACTCCATGTTAATATGTCCTGATTAAAGACAAGCATTTACAAACTCTAACTCCATGTTAATATGTCCTGTTTAAAGAAAAGCATTTACAAACTCTAACTCCATGTTAATATGTCCTGATTAAAGACAAGCATTTACAAACTCTAACTCCATGTTAATATGTCCTGTTTAAAGACAAGCATTTACAAACTCTAACTCCATGTTAATATGTCCTGATTAAAGACAAGCATTTACAAACTCTAACTCCATGTTAATATGTCCTGATTAAAGACAAGCATTTACAAA